>JARKIC010001381.1:0-125855 GCA_029378375.1 Mycena olivaceomarginata | reverse complement strand
TGTCCCGAAACCTTCACAATGAATGCTAATCCACAATGTCTCGAAGATGCCACGACCATCGTGTCCGAGTTTCATATACAGTGAGTACACAGTCCGCTCATCTGAACATTTATACACATTCCACAGGCCTAGACAATCTCCCCAATGAAGTCGCGTATCTACTTCAAGAAATCAAAGAGAAGGAAATCAAAGTCCAAGGTACTCGTCGTCTCAGTGTTTGTGCGTGCTAGCCTCAATACAAATAACGCTAGACCTACAAGCGGAAATCGACACGGACTCATCGCGGTACATCCACCACTCATTAAATGTTGTCCAATTCCGCGTCCTCTTCCACCAGCGTCTCGCCCTCTCCCCGCCGTCCCGCGTGCCCATCCCCGAAATCCACGCTCATTCCCGGCAAAATATCCACCGCCTACGCCAAAATCGACAAGCTCTCCGCCGAAAAATGCGCCCTCGCCCAGCGCATCATCGACCTCGTATCCCGCACCCGCACCCGCCTTGACTCGGGACGTCGCAAAGGTGCGTGCTCTCCGGGGCGAGCCCCTAGAGCCCGCCTTTGCCGCCGCGACCACGACCGCAAGCGGCAGCAGCGCACGCCTCCCGCGCACGCCCTCGGCGGTGGGCTCCCGATGCTGGAGGGCGAGGTCTACGTCGGCGCGTCGCGCAACCCCGCCTCGCAGATTCGCGAGAGCCTGCACCACGGCCCTCGGTGCAAGCACGATCATGCCCGATATCCAGACGCAAGCCCCCCCTCTGCCATGCCTGTAGCCGCCTTCGCCTCCGTGTCCGCTGGTTGCGTCGCAGAAGAGTACGTGCCGCACGCGCCGTCCTGAAAAAACCGATGCTGACTGAGGCGGTTGGGAACAGAGCGCGGCATTACCGCGCCGGTGGTGGCCTTGATGCTGCGCGCCGCTTCGCATCGCCCCTATCTCCGCTACTCTAGTGTTTTGCAGGGCCCGGCTCGGCCTGAAAATCGGGGCTTGGGCCCGGCCTGGAGGGCTCGGGCTTCCATTTCTTGAGAGGCTCGAGCCCAAGCCCTGGTTGGCAGTTTTGCTGTACGCAAGCAAACCTGTGGCTTCGCTGCCAAAATATGATGTCAATGGCTTGCTGGTGAAATTGAGTACTTTTTCGGTGACTTCCTGTTTTTCTGACCCACTTGTCACATTAAAACCAGTTTCCATTGGTGCTTTTGCTACCCGTAGTATTATTTGAGCTCTGTTTGCAGCTCAAATTTCGTTGTGTTGAGATCATACCTCAGTCTTTTCATAGATGCCTGGAAAATGCCTCGTTAGCATCTGAATTGCTCTGGACGCGAAGATGAAAAAGCGGCCACACCTCACCCCTTAGTGCGACACTGCGCTCCCATACCAAATCTCGCGTGAGAATGGCGCTGTTGAGAATGGCGCTGTTCAGCCGGCGGCCGCTCTCGCTCGCCATCATGTGCCGTCTGGACGTCACTTCATTCACAGTGTTCCCATGCATAAGTGCCGGTCCTCGACCAGCAGCAAACCACCAACCCACTTGTGCTTTATAAAAGCATCGCTGCTCACGTGCTGGAGCTGAGCTCGCACCGGCTCTCTTCAATGCAGGGTCGCATGCATGGGAATCTGCGAATCTGGCAACTCCCAGTTTGGGGCCAATCCTTTCTCCTGTCCGGCAGGAGGAGAGCTTAATGTTTGGGTTCCGAGGGGGTCGACGTCATGGCTTGGCAAGCTGCGACCTCTATGTTCGCAATGACCAGTGGATATAACGGATCCAGAGCCTATGTAGAGAAAAAGGTCGCGCCATTTGTCCAAGACTTCCGCACGGGCGATAGTGGATTGTATATTTTACCGTCGAAGCAAATTCATGACTAATGGGCCGAAATTGGCTCTGTGACGCAGTGACTTACGAAAATTTTCGTAGATTTTCGGCCGTGTGACCCATGACTATACGAATTGAACGAAATACTACAGTACTAGCTAGTCCTTCAGAGGTGAAAAGTGTGTAAAAATGTAAAGGAGGGTCAATACGGTCCGAGTTTGAAAAATATGCAATAAGGTCACGTGTTTGGAAAATGTGCAATAAAGTTACGTGTTTGAAAATGAAGCCTTGCAGTCATCTCCTGGACCCCTCCTGAGCACCTGCATCGGGCTCTTCGTCGCTGTTCTCGGCCGCAAGAAGCTCCATATACAGGCTTTCTTCGGAAACAACGCGGTCCCGACGAGTAAGCGTGATGGGGTTCGAGGATAGTACCAGCAAATATACTATACCTAACCGACTACCAACTGATCATTCGAGACCGCTCACTTTATGTATCTACACAAGCAAGAGAATGCGCCGCAATACCATATGTTTTCGCAAAATATCTGCCAAATATTGTATCAAATATCGTGTATGATTATTTTGCCAGAACAGGGTGTATCAACCATTTCATACCACTGGACTTCGCACTTTTTCGAGGAATTGCTGCAAGTTCGAAATGTGTGTGGCACTTGCGATCACGTGTGCCCATATGTGCCCATCTGGCGGGCCAGGAGAAAATGCCGCGACTGCTGGCCGCATTGCCGCGCACTGCCGCGCTTATCCCAAATTATGACTAGATGTCAAAATTGGTGTTCTTTTAAGCTAAATCGGGCTTCTCGAGTGTAGAAATGGTCATTCATGACTTGAGATACGTCAATATAGTGGAAATCTCGATATTGTTCAAGTGTATTTTGGCACTAAATCCCTTTGGAACACCCCAGACTAGAGCAACTACAAGTTCTGGTAAGTGGACCGACTATTTTCACAGTTCATGAAGTATTGGAACTATTTACATAAAGCTTTCCTCAAGTTGTAGTTAACCGCAGCACACCCTCTGTAAGTGTGCGGTAGCGGCGCGTCAATACCGCGGCAGTGCGCGTCAATGCGCGTCAATACCGCGTCACTGCACGTCAATACCGCGTCACTGCGCGTCATCACCGCGTCAATGCCGCGGCACTACACTACCATTATGTTTAGATGCGAGGTATTCGTCAGGTGCAACTTACAGGGGCCACGAGAAAGTGCTGCGACTTGCCACGCACTGTTGCGCCAATCCCCAAAGTTCGACTAATCATTGGAATCAATACTCCTCAAGCGCGCTGTCGTTTTATAAAACCGCTCAATAGACACTCCAGTATCCTCCACTGAGTAATTTATTGCCAAACCAAAGGTGATATTCCACCGGAGATTTGCATTGACTCCCCACAATGGGCGGTGATCACTGTAACCCCAACATTTCAGGTGAGGCTAAACACTATCCTACCTTGAACCAATGTTCGGACTTGGTAATCATTCCTTTTATTTACGGTCTGCTGCAAGCAATATCTCGCACCTGCACGGCACTGCCGCCTTAATACTGCGGCAGCGCCTCACTATCGCAGCTCTGCATGTTGGTACCTTTCGTTTTCCGCAGAGTATATCATCTACTATGACGGTGCGGCTATTTTTGTGTGTGTATTGAACAAAGTGATTTGAAATTCAAGTTCCTTGCACTGCCCAAGTTCAGAACGGTTTGATTGGAGATAGGCATGTGGAACACCAAGGTCTCTCTTCCTGCTCATCTTTCGGTTCGGCCCCTTACGCTGCAAATTTTCCATGTTTCTGAGCCAAAGGTTGTTTCAACCTAGACTCGTAATCGGTCTGCCTATGATGAGCAACAAGGCACGGCAACGTGCTTGCCAGAATTTTCACCCACTAGTGTCAACCCAAGTTGAACTGATTGGGGTGATTTTGATCACTTTGTCCTCAACTGAGCATATCTCATCTCATGAAGTCGTTCTGCGTTTATTAAGCAATCTATCTGAGACTGTACACATAAAATCATGTGCCTCCTCGCAGTGATTTGTGTGGAAGTCCGAGAACACCATCCACTCTTTGAGTCCAGCTGCCTGTCAAAAGAAAAGAATAGTATTCTGACAGTTGGGCACCAAATATTTTGCGCAAGCTGATCTCTAGTCGGATCAACTGTCAAAGCAATTGATTTATTTATCGGCATTTAATCCGACTGCTTCGGAATTGACTGCAATTCCATACAGTCAGTCTGACTGGGCACCAAGCAGTTGGCCGCAAAGCAGTCAATTGACTGCTTCTCATTTTTTCTTCTTCTAGAGCTCCCCAGGTCGCCTTGGGTCTAATTGAGCCATTCAAAGACACTAGATCAGGTTTGTACATGATTGGAGCGGAAGCTGATCCGCTGCTTTCTCTTGCTCTCTTGCTCGTCCCACATCGACCTCTCTGTAGCTCAACTCTGTCTGAATCTTGTTGTTATTCATCCTTGTCTATTACTATCCCTGTCGGAGCCTATGTAAGCCAATCAGAACTGCAAAACTCTGTCTCACTCTTGCCGCCGCGGCATATCGTAACGTACACTACTCCGAGTCCAGAGATTCGTGGCGCCAGAGAGGTCTACAAAGCCGCAGGAGCGCAGAAAGAAATGCCGCTGCACACCTACTCGACGGCGTCATTACGCGGCCGCTGATCCTGCTTTCATCCAGCCGTGACGCCGTCCGAATCAGAATTTTCCTCCTCTGAATCTGGGAATAATCCAGGATCTACACATACCTCTTTCCCGCCCCGCGGGAGGACCTCATTCGCATCGCATGCAGATAGCTCGAGTTAATCGGCCGAATGCGCCCGAGGAACCAAGCGACTTCATGGATCCAGATGCCGGGCGGAGTCGATTCCACGAGGTCCTCTACGCCGATAAGCAGACTTGTAAAGAAGAGAGGATCTAGCAGCTCTTGTCCCAGGGGCAGCAGGCAGAGTTATTGGGGCAAGCTGCAGATGATGCGGAGGCGGAGAGAGTGAGGAAGAGATAGGTGAAACTGGAGGAAACGAACGCGGTGAAAGCTCGGAAGCTGAAGACGCTGCAGGAGAAGCAGAACGCAGAGCGGGAAAATATCCAGAAAATGTATGATGATATTCTCGCCGAACATGAGGTTGAAGTTGCCAAACTTCTGGAACAGGCCGCTGAAATGGAGAGCAACAAGCTCCCTCATCCCATGGCGCTCAATCCCCCTGCAGCATCTACCGTCATCAGCCTCGTTGAATGAATTTGAACACCCGGTCTTCATGAATCAAATTGACAGTATGTATCTAGGATTGATTTGAACATTGCCCACAGCATGACGATATTTATGCTATGTAGCCGGTACCTAAAACATGTGTTTCAGTGCTGCTGTCGCTGTCAAGTCTGAATAATTCACAAGACTCAGTGAAGGTGAACCCCGTGAGGAAATTTAAAAACTAACTGGTGTACACATATCCTTGTCCTCCTATTCAACTCTGACTTGCCAGACTTTGCTATGGTCCCATCCCCCAAGTCATTTAGGGTGTTGGATAGCAGTGAGACATAATCTAACTCACAAAACACGTCGCGGGGCGGAAGCAGTGGGGACGGGGCTGGATCGGGAGCATATATGTGGTAGGATTCGTCAGCCCAAATGAGAGGCGGATTTGGTAGTGTCGAAGGAATGACGGTCGGCGGTTCATCGGTCTGTGTGGAGGGCATGGACGAGAGTGGGGGGAGGGGGAGAAGGGGAGGAATCCACGGGAGGTGAGTCGGTTCCGACGTCGACAAGAACGCGGGCGAGAAGGGACACGAGGAACTTCCGAAATCATTCTGATTTGGAGAGCTATCTGAGGAGGAGGAGGAAGAGGTATATTATACTGACACGGTCCCACAATTGGAACAGCCAGTTTACTATGTATGACATCGTAACTCTTGTAGGCTAAAAGTCACCCATCAATACATAGAACACGTACTACCAAGAGGAGGGGGCGGAAAATCTGGGTAGCCAATGAAAATCCCGACCTGGCTCGGACAAGAGCAGACAGGTTGCCGGTTACAACCTCGTGGGTGGCCCACTCCAATTCCTCGGAGTCGACCTTAAATCCCCGGCAGCCGGAAATCATTTGACCGCTTTCGGCTCAACAGTCCCTCTGTGAACGCATGCTGAGTACATACTTCAGACTTCCATCTTTTGTTTAGATATTTTAGTAGCGTAGCAAAGTCTCAATGGGCCCATTGGAAGCCGACAACAACTCAACATGGTGATATCATAGATCCTTGAGGTAAATATGCGCTTCGCGCACGATGACCACGCTCAGCATGACAGTCCTACGTCCCCACATCGCTTATCAACATCCATCTCTGGGGAAAAGAAATACAAAACACACACCTTGTGCCTCGCAAACGCGGTACACGGCGTCCTTTCCTCCTTCGTCTTCGCTACGCAAGTTCCACCCGCGGATCGTATTATCGAAAGCCAGTAGACATGAGGGTGAATGCGCCAGGAAGCGCTGCCGGGCGGCGAACAGCGTGCATGCCAGGGCGGGGGCTACGCCGATGCATAGTCGAGTTGTGCAGGAGGACCTCGACAGACCGAGTCACGTCGTGACTAGCTGATCTAGAAACACGTGCCTGTCTAGGCCCGCTTACTTCCGCATAGGCGCCGAGACATCAACGGCGTCTAATACACGGCTGAACGCAGTGGTTGCTGCGAACTTGACACAGCAAACCTTAACATGAAAGGCGGATCTACAGCACTTGCAGAACTTAGGGCGTGGACCGTTTTTTTTTTTTCCATTTTTCTCAGAACAGCTGCCCCTAAACCTGGCCCACAGAAATATTATTATGGCCCTAGGACCTAGGTCTCTGCCGAGGATCCGGGACAATGGTGAGGACATTTTTATCGCAGCCCAGTCTCCGGGTCGCTTTCCAAGCGGATCTGACTGAAATCGATGGCCCTTCCATCCATTAAGCCGGACTGTTCCGACGCCATGCCTTGCGCAGTAAACAGTGCACACCGGTGTGCACCCGAAACAATCAAAGTCTCTGATTATTCAAGACACTGTACATATACATATTGAGTGAATGAAAGAATGGGATACATGGAGTGATGGAATTATTAGCTGTCTATGACCATTTGACGACCCAGCTATAAACCCCACCCTCAAGTGCAGGTCGCGAAATGATCCGCGACGTCCACGCCCGTGTAACAGAAGAACAGGGTCCCCAGCATCGCGTAGAGGCCTAAAGGAATGATGTTATGTCCAGCTTCGATCAGCATTTACATTTTTGCAACGTACTCATCAGGATCATCCCCTCCAACTGTCGAGTGTGTTAGGAATATGTTAACGGATGGGCAGGAGTAACGTACCCAGTTGCTCTTGCCATCCGCGACGCAGTAGTTGACCGTCACCACTGTTGACGAAGCGGCAGTCAGCCATGCGTAAGCAGGTTTGGAAGAAGGAAAAATACACGAACCCGCCAGAGCGAGGCACGCGGCTTCGAAGGGATCAAAGAGGAGAGTCATAGGCTTGTCCATACCCCACGCAACGAGTACGGAGAATCTGCGTATGCCATGTCAGAATGAGTGTGTATCAGAGACTGAAGTATTGAGTCCACTCACGGGATAACAAAGAGCCCGATTTGCTGGGAGAGAACAAGTTGCTGAGTTTAACAAGTTCAAACGGAGGCAAGGCTTGGAGACTCACGATACTGGAGCCGACAGCAACGCCGATGCTGAGATTCATTTTGTCCTTCACAGCAACCGTCACGGCCGACACATGCTCTGCAAAGAATAAGATCAAAATCCTGTGAGGTGCACCCGCAGGGGATGGATCGATGAATGGAGCATGCACCAGCGGCGTTCCCGACGATGGGCAGCAGGACCATGCCTACAAACTCCTTCGATATCTTCCCGGACTCGGTCAACCCGTCGATCGACCCGACGAGGAATTCTGCGGTGATGGCTACCAGCTGCATTGAAGGGGAGTAGCCCTAGTCAGCGGGTGGAGAAATAGAGGTAGGAGTGCCAACTGCACGCACCACAGTCCACCAGTATCATCAGTCCAAAGCAAGTCCGGCCGTTCAACTGCGGGGGTCTCTGGGTCATCCTCTTCCACCTCCTCCACCAACGTTGGGGCATGTCCTTCCACTGTGCCTCCGTCCGCATTGGCGTCCTCCAGCGCAATCGAGTCGGGCTCCGCCACACGCGGGATGGTCACACCCTGCGCCTTGGGCGCGTACGGGGTGGAAGCACCAGTCTCCTGGCTATAAATCGACGCGTGCGTGAAGAGCGAGAGCCCCATGTAGCCAATATAAACTGCGGGTCGTCCCGTCGTCAGTTGGCGCCCGAGACATACTTATGGCGTATAAACTTACCGACGAGCAAGATGATTGCGATCTACGTGGAAAGAAATCAGAATGCAAGAAGCACCATCGGGATCATGAATACTCACGCCGCGGCTGAATTGAAGAATCTGCGTTTGTGTAGCCTCTATGTGATCCAGGGCAACTTGCGTGGCATTCGTAGTCGCAGCCTGTGTGGCATTCCTCGCAGCGTCGTTGGCGAGGTTCTGGGTCATCTGCCAGTGGAAGACAGCGGGAAGGAGCACAGCGGCCAGCGCGAACATCAGCAGAGAGCTGTTGACCTGTGTAACAACTTTATTCACGTCAGCATTTCATGATCTTATCCGTGGAACAGCAGAGCACGTACATCCTTCAAAAGCCTGCTCGGAAAACTTCAGCCCGCCGAAAAAGAAACACATCCCGAGGACGAGCACTGAGGCGAGGTTAGGTGTGCGCGATGGCATACGAAGTGAGACATACATAGGTTGCTGAGCATGGAGCCGATGACTGGGTGGGCGTTAGAAGCTGTAGTTCCGGACAATGCCATCGAGAAATGGACGCACGAGACGATTGGACGATGCCGAGCTCGCATTTTTTTAGCGCAATGACCTATCTCCGCCATGAGTTCTCCGGGCAGTGAAAGTTGACATGTAAGACTCGTACCGCGACGATGAGCTCGACACTGCCCGTATGATGAGAAATCAACATTGAGCGCCGAACTATAATGTGGTGATTGACTCACACGTTACCCTGGTAGGTGAAAAGCAGGGTTAGTCTAGTTAAAGGAAGGGGACGGGAGGTGCGTACCAGAGTGGCGTTGACTAATCCAGCCAGAGTGCCTGCCATGCGGAGAGACAGTTCGTCGGTGGCAAATGAAAGCAACTAAAGAGCATCAGCCATGACAACTTTCTGCCGGAGTAGATCTTTACCTTGGCGAGCGGAATGATAGCCAGGAACCCAGCTGTTAAATCGATGTTAAGTTAGATTGTAATGAACAGAGAGCGGGTGGCGCACTGGAAAAGATGGCGGCGTATTGTTGAGGTGTCACCCAGTGGAGCACCCACTAGAGAAACGATGAACAGACGGTGCCATGAGGAGGAAATGGGACGTACACAGACGGGGATGAAGAATAGCAGAAGGTTGAGCCCTGAGAGGTATTCAAGTCAGCTTCAATTGGCGTTGCCCGCGAAGTGAGACATACACGAATTGAACACGATGGCGCGTACGCTTTCCTTGAAGCCGGGGATAGGACCAACTTCTTCTGCGGGTTTGCGGAGAGAGCAGAAGAACGCGAGGACGGTGGCACAGAAGAACGTGGGGACGGTGGCGGGAAGAGACCGGAAAAAGGAAAGGATCGCGGCACACAGATTGAAAACTCGTTGAAGCATGGACACTTTGGCAACCTTGCCACGGCGCGCGGGTCTAACCGGGGATTTACCCTCTTCCATCCCACGTAACCTCCCAGTACCTGACCTGGTAGGGGACGTCTCGCGATTGTCGACGAGGGTTGTCCGTGAGGTGAACGAGTTGCCGGATGTGGGTTGCGCAGGAGAGAGCTCGCTGGTCATAGCAAGTTGTTGGATAGATGAAAGTTTGGGAGAAGGTGTGTGTGTGGAACAGAGTGTACGCAAACCTTTATGGGATTCAAGCACAATAGGTAATGTGACTCGGTAGAGCTGTGGTCAGTAGTCAGAGCTGTGCCTCGGAGCCGGTGTCTTAGGAGCCGAAGCTTGGCCTCGGACCCAGTGAGTAATCAGCGAGGTAACTAACAGACTAACTTCTTCCAGGTCAGAAACATCAACAGTGGTACCATGCGTTTCAGAATGGTATGCAGGAATGCAAGCGTTGTCTCTGGAAACGAGTGCATGAAAAGGGGGTCAAACGCTGTGTGCCTGTGCCCGCAGAACTTCAAAATCTCCCATCCCGCCGTGGAAGCAACACAAGGCCCAAACCTCGGAGAGGCCGGAAGTCCAGAACACAAGACGAGGAAGACATGGAGATAGTGGGTGCTTTTCCTCGGTTGCCTGTGCTCATTTCACTCACTTTCCCTCCCCTTCTCGTCTCTAGTTTGTGCGTGCATTTCCTCGGTCACCTGGCCAGCCCATTTGGCGACCGTGTTGGACCACTTGTCTGCGCCTGTTTTCCAAAACGGATACGGGCACAAATACAGCCCTCGAGCTCCTCGATCGTGCGTCGGGATTTATCGGGCGTGTCGAGCTGGATCTGCCGCTCCTCAAATAAGCTTTGCAGGTATGGGGTCAGATTCGTTCCGGGGAGTCCATTTCTAGGGCATTTGGCGGGAATTCGCAGGACCGTCTGGGTTGGAATTGGATAAAGACAAACCAACCGAGATAAAACTCACAATTTTGGGCTATAAAGCACGATAGATGGTCAAGGTCAAGATCGTTTAAAGACACGATCCCTGACCTTGTCGTTTGAAAACACGCCCCCACCGGAGGGTCCGCAGCCTTTAGCTGTAAATGGTTTAATTCAAGCCGCCATAGAAGCCATTGAATACACTTTACCTTCTTCCTTGACGGTTCCTCGTAATCATCTTCCTCTTCCCGGGTTTCAGATTTACGCTGCACAATATGGACACCGATTTTCATTGTGGTTATGTGTACGTACCTTTAGTGGCGACATGCTCTCCGGATGGGGGTCCCGGACGCCCATCACTGCACAGAGGACAAATCTCACACTGTTGCCCAGCAAATCCATAAGACTGGTCCTAAATAATTGATTCATGATTACCTCTCTTCTTCAGTGATGGGCGTCCCGGACGCCCATCACCAAAGGAAGGACAATATTCACACATTTGTCAATACCTCTCTGCTCTCCTGATGGGCGTCCCGGACGCCCATCACTGCACAGAAGATAAATCTCACACGGTTGCCCAGCAAATCCCTAAGACTGGTCCTAAATAATTAATTCATGGTTACCTCTCTGTTCCGTGATGGGCGTCCCGTAATGGGCGTCTCGGACGCCCATCACCGGTGGGAGGACAAAATTCACACACTTGTCAAACAGTCCATGCTCTCCTGATGGGTGTCCCGGACGCCCATCACTACAACATCAGGAAAAATTCCACTGAATACATAGTGCAATGTAGTCAATATAGTCCCCGTAGCACTGTCAACAACCCCCTGTTATATAGGTCGCTGTAGCAGCACCCGGCAACTCCGTAGTGCGATATAGTGATATAGTCCTGTAGCACCGTAGCCTACGTAGCCAGTATAGCACTATATAGCTGGCGTAGTGTGCACCTGTACCCGTTGTTCTTCTCATTTTGCTGTTCATTCAGCTTCACAAAATGATATAAACAAAAGTATATTGATGCTGTCAATGGTAAGGACATGAAGATACAACACCTGTCACCGGGTCCAATATAATCTTCGCGCTCTTGCAGCTCGTAAACGGGCAGATGAACTTGGGCGTGCGGTCGTTGCGCAGTCCGAGGACGGGATCGCGGAAGACCTGGGGTTGGGGTATCAGTATATGTCAGGGTGAGCAAGGAGAGGAGGGAGGGAGGGAGGTAGACTCGTAACCAGCCTGCCAAAGAACGGCAATACTTAGTGCAAGCACTATGCCGTAGGAGGGAGGGGAGTCACAAGAGGAGGACGTGGAGGGAGGCCGAGGAACTGCCAGCGTCGGACGAAAGGTGGGTGGGGAAGGGGAAGGGCAAGGCCGGGAGGGAAGGGAGGAAGGAGGAAGAAAAAAGGAGGGACGAAGTGAAGGGAGAGGAAAGGGAAGCGGCGGGGGAGGGGATGAGCGTGGAAGGGTAGGTGTGCGTGTCTCAGTGCTTATATAGTTTGCATACGAGGGGTATGAGAGAAAGCGGAGGGAAGGAATGGAACGGAGGCGAAAGGACGAAGAGGGGAGGATATGGGGAGGAAGGGAGGGTGGGAAGGGGAGAGTAAGAGGGAGGAGGGGAGTATGAGGGAGATGGAAGGTTGGCGTGCGTGAGCACATATATAGAGAAGTAGGAAAGGGGGAGGAGGAAAGAAGGAGTGAAAGTGAGGATGAGCAAAGGGAGGAGGAAGGACGAGGGAAAGCGAGAACAAGAACAAGACGGGGAAGCGTGAGTCGCAAGGGAGGGAGGGAGGGATGACAACCATGTCGCGGGGGCACTCGCCCCAATCGAACAAGCAGAGGGAAAGGGAGGGAGGGATGAAAGGTGTGCGTGCGTTAGTACGTAAGTTATATGCGGAGTTATACATGGGGAAGTATGAGGAGGTGGAAGGGAGGGAACGTATGGAATCGAAAATCAAAACACCCCACGCACAGCAATCAAATCGCTATTTGACGTCTCCGGCGCCAGGTCCCCCACGAAGATGCTGTACTCCTTCGGGTACGGCGGCGGGCCGCCGCCGCCTGCGCCTAGCGGGGGGGCGGCGCTCATCCCTCCTCCTGCGCCCTCTACATCCATACCACCACCGACAGAGCCCATGCCGTTGACACCGCCCATATTGGCGGACACAGAAGGGAAAGGGTTGATGCCGACGCCGAAGCTGGCGCCGACGGGCGAGAGGGGCGAGGTTTGGGAGATGACGCCACCACTGGTGCCGTTTGCGTTCGCTCCATTTGCGTTCGCTCCCTTTGCATTCACACCTCCATCGGCATTGCTTCCGCCCGTTGGCGCAGTCGTCGAAGTCGTCGAAGTCGTCCCGCCTGTCGAACTAGTGGAGTTGGAACCTGAAGTATCAGACAAAGCAGAGGCAGAATCCGGAGCGACGCTGGGCGCCCATTTGAGCACGAACGGGCGCGCCGAGTTGGGCATCGTCATCTGGCCGTGGCCGTGGGCAGAGTTGACCTAGTTCGAGTAAAGTCAGCCGCCGTTATGGTAATATGTAGAAAGAAGGCAATTATGGGGGGAAAAGGTAGGGAAAGCAGGATATACGCGCGTGGAGACCAAATAGGATATATGCGCGAGAAGAAAGTATATATGCACGCCGAAGCCCAAAGCACCAAAGCCCCAGGAAACGGAAATGGAGGGCTGGAGGCCACCCAAATGGGGCGGCACAAACGACCATCGAAAGTCGGCGGAGCCGGTTCATGACTCCGAGCACGATCTTCGCCCCATCCGCACCCCCACCGCCAGCCAAGGCGTATATGCGCACCAAACCACGATATGCGCGTCCAATCTTGACAAAGCACAATATATGCGCGCAAAAACAGCGACGGCACCGCAGGGAGGTGGATATATCGCCAAAGGATCAAAGAAAGCCACGGCAACCGAAAGCCAGAAGAGCAAGGCGAGGTGTATATATGCGCCCAAAAGTCAAAAGAAAGGTGGGGAGGTGAATATGCGCGCCAAATGGGGGCCGAGGACGGGGGGGCCGAGGACGGGGAGGGACAATGGGCCCGAAAATGGAAGAAATATCCACCAAAAAAGCACGATATATGCGCGAGAACGGCTCTCGCCCGCCCTCACCCCAGCCCTCGCTCACCTACCACCAGCACCTGCCCCAAAATCGCAAAAAGAAACGCCCAAAAGGAAAAGGTAAGGTGGAAGGCAGGGTGCATGCTCGAAAACCACGATATATGCGCCCCAAACAACGACGAAAGGCGCTCCCACCCAAAGCTCCGCCCGAAAGCACGATATATGGGCGCCAAACCCCCATATATGCGGCCTCGCTCAGTCCCGCGGGCCCAGTCGCGGGCTCGCCTCAGCCAGCCAGGGGGGCTTGCCCACCACCACTCCCTCCCTCCCCCGCCCACTCCCAGTCCCACCTCCACTCGCAAAATCCAATAGATAGATGAAGAAACAAACGCACCTGCCCCAACGCCCTTAACGCTGCCTCCGCGCTGCAGAACGTGAGCACAGCGTAGCCCGTGTTGTTGGGAGTCGCGCCTCCATTCGCCGCGGTATTGTACGAGCTGCTGGAAGGCGGCGGCACAGGCACCACCACCCCCGCCTCCCAGCGCATGAGCGCACACACCTGCCGCACGTATTCGGTGTCCATCCACGGCTCGAGGTCTGTCTAGAGGAGGGCAGGGAGCGGGGTGAGCGCAGAGGAAGAGGAATAGTGGGCGGGGCCGCCGCCGGTTAGTGGGTGGGGTTAGGGCTGACGCTGGTTGGTGTTCTTTGATCGACCTGAGTTACTATCTAGCTTTTTGGGTCAGCGCCGCGCATACATACATGCGAGACAAAATATTGATGCCCATACCCTCGTCAAAATTGTGTGACACACTCGCGCTGGCAAGTGAACGTTGGATTTGAATGTGAAATTCGTATCGAAGTGAGGGGGTGTCAGGCTTGGTGAATTACTATCGGTTAATCGGTCGTATATAAGTTATAGCGCAACGTAAGGCGGCAGAGGGAGGCGTGCGAGCCTGTCCGAGTCGAAGGGCTGTAGAGGCGCGACACCGTGCTACACACTGCCAATCGCTGTACGAGCACAGCCCAAAGCTTCATGCGCGGTGAAAACCTGGCAATGCTTGGCAACAACTTGGCAACAATCAAAGGGATCACGTGCGTGTCCCGAGCCACGTCATTTGACATTTCAAATTTTGAGAGTCTCCTGAGACGAGTCCTTGTCGCAGACCATGGCTCTTCAATCCAGCGGGAATGCAGACCCATCGCGCATCCCCAATCCGATAACGTCCTTGGGCTCTCGCATCCGTTCTATCATCCATGCTCCCAATCGTCGAACCCATACGCCGCATAACTATTCAAAATATGCCACAGACCAGGGGAAGAACAACACGTCTGCGCTCTCGACGATTCAGTTTGACGTAACGTACGTGTCGGCGCCGCTGCCTCAAACTGCCGACGTCAAGGAAGCCGCTGCGCCGCCGTCGCTCACCACGAAAACGCACCGGCTTCCGCGGAACCTTCTACATCCTCAATTCAAGGAAATCTCTGAAGAGACCCTAATAAGCGTTGAGCCTGAACTAGGAGAAGATCTCCCTGATATCGAGGATATACGCGACGCCCTGGAAGAACTCGGGCCGGGGTAAGTTTTTCTCTTCCTATGTACTGCGCTTTTGCGTTTTACTGATCTCTGCTCCTTATCCGTCGCCTAGACTCCTCCGCGTTCTAGTTAACGTTGTCGCGGATGTGCCAAAAGACAAACTTCCAACGGAAATAGCTATCACGATCAATGACCAGTCGGACTATCCGCCGCCCACTCACATGTTGGCCATCCATACCCGCGCATCCAATGACGCGCCAGAGAGCGGCCACCGACAAGTAAAGCTCATGCCCGTACACAGTGTTGTCCTGGCGCTGCACTGCGCGCGCCTGCCCACATTTCCTGCAACCTCCCCCACGCCAACCTACACATCAGAGGACCGCACCGAGCTGACTGTCCCAGTGCAGCCGCTTGGCCTTCCTTCGGCTGCCACCTACCCGCTCCTCTCGACATTCCTTTACACCAAGCGTGCGGGGCACCTCCTAGAGTCACTACTTCCGTGCCCACCCCCGCCAACGCTCCACTACGACCGCACGCAGATCCTTGCGTTCGCTTTGCGCCTCGCGGAGACATATACTTCTCAGGCGCTGCTCCTTCATGTCAACAACGTTCACGGGCTGTGGCAGAACGCTTGCGTACTTGGCGTCTTCGTTGACGCCCTCTGGGACACGATTGATCTTGCATGGGAGGTGCTACTTACCGCGATGGCCATCTCGGTGGGCACGCCGCAGCTCATGATCAGGCGCCCGGGCTCTGTCGCGTTCACATCAGAGGTGGCGTCGACTCAAGATCCAGAGTCCGTGACATCGACGCCAACGCCGTGATTCAGCTATGCTGGCGTGCGCTCGTTTGGGCTAGATTTTGCACCAAATGACCCCAAATAAAATGTTGACACGAACTTTTTGAGTGTCGCCCCTACACCCCAGTGAGAATGGCGTCGAGCCGGATCGAGGCGGAAAGAGGCACGTCGAACCATCAACGCGCCAAGCAAAACCGATCAAACGTGTTCGAGCGGGATTGAGTGATATTGAGCGAGCGCGAACTTCATCGAATATTATGTATTGTATATCGTACGATCACCGTATAATTTTCCCCACTACCCGCGCGGTACCTGTGTTTTCCCCACATCAAATTCTGCTGCACCGGCCGACCTGGATTTGTTTGAATGTGGCATGTGCGTTAGGACCGGACTTGGTTGATGTCGTCTCTTCTGTCTCTCCCATGTCCCTCGCCCACCCACTTCAAGCCAGTCTCTCCAGGCCACAAGAGGCATTTCACAGAATGTTGAAGATACTTTCCCAAGGTCCTGTCAAGCTAACGACTTCGGTACCTGGGCGATTTCCCAAGCGCTTCTTCACTCGCAAGGCCTGCAAACTTGGCTTCACACTCAAGCTCAAGTCAGTCAAAATCCAAGCGTTAAAACCTTTCAAGATGTGTCTGTACGCAAGCTCTCTCTGGGTACTTCAATGACAGTCTTTCGCCGCCTCAAGAAGTCTCAAGCTAGATCTGATTCTCAGGAACATCAAGCGTCGCAACACAGATGGCGCTGAGCGGGGGGCGGGAGTGGGTGCTGGTGCACTGGTGCACTGGTGCAATAGGTATTGGGAGTTTCTATGTTCCTACATACCTTTGTTTAATATATGGATCTTTTTCTCCCTCATAATAACCGGAATATGAGCAGGATAAATTCTCCGAAGCTATATTACTAATCACGTACATATGCGCTTGACGGGCCTCGATATTCCTCGACGGCGCTCAATATCCCATCAAATAGAATCGAGGGAGATCGATGTATGCTCGAAATTGTCGAGCGAGATCGAGCCGCTCGATCCGGCTATCTCTCCCTCGATCCGGCTCGATGCCATTCTCACTGGGCCTACACCATCGTTTGGCAACCCGGGATTTATTTGATGTAATCCGGCCGTCGCAGATTTTGCCTATGAAATCACAATCATTCGGGCCAAATCCCAGTTCAAGACGATGTTTGAGAAATAATGTCTACTTGTTGCCGAACCGACGCCGAAAGAGGTTGGATCAATTTACAGTAGGTGGTTCCGGTGCCACATGACCACCGGATGTGACAAATGTGATGTCCCATCAAGGTAACTGACCCGACCTCAAATCAACATTGAAAGACATCACTCACAATCATTCGGGCCAAATCCCAGTTCAAGACGATGTTTGAGAAATAATGTCTACTTGTTGCCGAACCGACGCCGAAAGAGGTTGGATCAATTTACAGTAGGTGGTTCCGGTGCCACATGACCACCGGATGTGACAAATGTGATGTCCCATCAAGGTAACTGACCCGACCTCAAATCAACATTGAAAGACATCACAGCCCAAGGTCGCATCTTTCAGCCACTTTTTACTCTCCATGTCCGGTTTTGGTGCAGCTGACTGCCAATACCTTGGTGTATGTTCCTTCCACCCACCCAACTCTCTGCCCATCTGTCTATTGCCCAAACAGGCGCAGTCCAGATTTGCCATGACCTCACTCTGAGTACCATTCCTCGACCTTGCTACACGCGTAGACCATTTTAATTGAGTGTAGAGGAAAGCAGAGGCTTAGGGGCAAGGTGCAAGGGCTCCAGGTCTTCGACTCAGTCTTTTGTCTTTTAAGAGCAGTTTGGCATCACTTCACTCTCTTTATAAGATTAAGCCTGTCTGAAGCCGTATCTCCATTTGTAAACCTCACACGTCTGCGGTCCGCTGACTGGGAGCCGGCGCGAAGCACCGGCGAGCGCTTTAGTGGTTAGGATGATCTGTTGCGGCCTCCTGGTATCTATTTTATTGCTCCCATTTGTTTTTAACCATTTCCTTTCCGGGCTGCCTTTCAATGTCGATTCGAGGTCGAGGAACCCCCACCTCAAATCGATGCTGGCCGGATTACCCTGGTTTCAGGTGCAGAGTTGAAACCCAGATGCGAAAAAAAAGAAGTTCTTCCCTATTTTTCAAAGACCTCGTTAACTCTCATACTTGAAACTTCTATCACCTCGTAGTGTATACCCAAATATTTTCAGAATTTTCTGGCTCGTCGTGGCCGAGCATGAGGTCATTGCTTTCTTGACCCGTTTTGGTGGTGGACCCCGATACGAAAAATCAGGTGACGTATACGTGCCGACTGCATCCCTACCATCAAGTGCAATGGTCTCAAAACGCGAGCGCGAGAAGTATATTTTGGTGGCGGTGCCTAAATGATGCGCCCCGTAGATTCGGAGCAAGCCTGTCTCCGGGCCGGCGAGCCCGCTAATCTCGGAGAGACGCTTGTTCTATCCTCATTCGTCTTTTGCTCCGGCTCTGTATTATCAAGATCTGGAAATGCGCGGAAGGCGCTATACCTCAGTCTCCCGCTATGTGGGATCAAAAGACTCTATTAAATACCTGAAAATGCACGGAAGGCGCTATACTACAAAATAAGTAAATAAAGGTATGAGAAATAAGTAATGGACTCACCCTCAGTCTCCCGCTATGTGGGATCAAAAGACTGAGGGCAAGGACGAGTGCATAGGGTTTATATGTAGTTTCTACTAGGTCTGATGATATGTATCATACATCTGTCAATCTGTATCAAGGGCCGTAGGCCGGGGCGTACTCGATAAATTTAGGTCCTGACACCCCCAGGCCGTAGTCCCATAGACAGACAGAACTTTGAGTGCTTGTCATGTGGTAAAGCCTTTGTAAAAATGTCTGCTACCATGTCCTCTGTTGGATACCATAGTACCACACATTCCCCTTGTCGAACCAAGTCATCCCGAACGAAGTGGTACTTCCGTTGAATGTGCTGAGTTCGTGCACGATATTGTGGATCCTGGGAAAGGATAATTGCAGCACGGTTATCGCACCGCAACTCAGTTGGATTTTTCTGGGGCTGTCCAAGCTCCTCGAAGAAGGATCTCAACCATGCCAAGTGCTGCCCAGCATTTGCAAGCCCAATGTACTCGCTTTCGGTTGACGACAGGGCAACCATGGACTGTCTACGGCTTGACCAGCCAATAGCTCCTTGACTTGCAATGAAGACATAACCAGAAGTTGAGCGAGATGTGTCTCTATCACCATTCCAGTCTGAGTCACTGTAGCCATAGAATGTCATGTCCATGCCAAGGTCAGCTCCATCAAAGTAGAGTGCCCAATCTCATGTGCCTTTGAGGTAACGAAGAAGCCGTTTTGCAGCAGCCCAGTGAATCCTTTTTGGATTTGCACTGAATCTACCAAGCATTCCTACAGTATGTGCAATATCTGGTCGTGTACCGAGCATGACATACATGGCAGATCCAACAACACTCTGGTATGCAACAACTGGTCCTCCCTCAACAAGTGCCATGTGAGATATGGTCTCATTGTCATCGGGATTGTCACTACTGAGATGGGCACCTGTAGCCATTGGAGTAAACACAGGCTTGCAGTCTGTCATGCCAAAACGAGCAAGGACTTTGTCAATGTATTGACGTTGGTTAAGTGCAATTGTGCGTTTCTTGCGATCACGAACCAGTTCGATCCCAAGCAGATATTTAGCTCGGCCCAGATCCTGCATTTTGAAACTGGATGAAAGTAATCCTTTTACTCGCTGGGAGAACTCCTTGGATGTAGCAGCTATGAGGAGATCATCGACATAAACTACTACAAAGCATGTCTGTTTGCCTTCTTTGTAAACATAGAGACATGTCTCTGAATTGAGTCGATGAAAACCAAGCTTAAGGAGTTTTGAGTCAAAGGTGCGGTTCCAGGTCCGACCTGCTTATTTCAGACCATATAGTGATGTTTCAATCGCCAGCAGTGACCTTCAGGAATCTCGACACAATTTGGAGGAGTCATGTAGATTTCCTCCTCAAGCTCACCATTGAGATAAGCAGTGGAGACATCCATTTGGTCGAGCTCCAGATTGTACTTTGCAGCAAGAGTACAAATAATGCGCACAGATTCCAAATTGGCAGTGGGAGCAAAAACTTCCTTGTAGTCAATGCCTTCTTTCTGGGTGTCTCCCCTAGCAACAATATGGACTTTGTATCGTACTATCTTGCCTGTTTCGTCAGTCTTGACCTTTGGCACAACCTTGGATTTAATTGGCTTTACACCCTCAGGAATGGGAACAACATCGTAGACATCATTCTCCTGGAAACCAGCTAGCTCTTCATTGAGTCCTCCAATCCATTGATCAGCATCTGGGCTGCTCATAGCTTCCTGCCAGCTTGCAGGATCCAGGGGGCCTTGTGCAGTAAAGGCTTCAGCTATAGCATCCTGGAAACTAGCAAGAAGTACTGCTTCAGGGATATCAGGTTCCTCAATGTTTGTGTCAATGTCTGGTTCAGGTGAAGACATTGCTCTTTCCTGTGCTGCCTTTCTTGCTGCAGTTTCTGCTGCACGTTGTAATTTGGATTGACTTTGTTGCCCTTGTGCAATGCGATCATAATCTGCATTGGGGTGTTTAGCTGCCACACGAAGGCGTGTTGTTCTTCGGGAGGGTTCAATTCTGGCACCAGCAACTTTTCGCAGTGGTGGATTTCCCCTCTCGGAAGGATGTCCAATAGATGGACTATCATCTGGTGATGATTGGGGAGTAGTCTGAGGTAAACTGTCCCCTGTTGGAGCCACAGAGAGCTGAGGGTCCCCCACTGAAACTGGTATCTGTTGTAGTGGGATATCCTCATCATCGTCATCATAATATGATATCTCTCTGGGTTGTAGACTCTGAGAAAATTTCTCAAATTGTTGTCTAGAATTAGCTGCTGGCTCCACTGGAGGTTGCACCGCAGTGAATGGTTCATCATCATTAAACTTGACGTGTCTCGAGGTTATGATTTGACCATAAGTACCATCTTTGTTGATCACAAGTAGGTCATATGCTTTACTGCCCTCGTGATATCCAACAAAGACACAACGGTTTGCTTTGTCTCCAAATTTCTGCTTGTGGCGCTTTTCCTTGGGAATGAGAGGATATGCCCTACATCCAAAACGATGCAGATGGTGTATGTTCACTGGGCGGTCATAGAGGATCTCATGTGGAATGCGATAATTTTGTGCGGAGGTAGGAGTGCGATTGATGGTATACGCAGCTACAAGGAGAGCAAAAGTCCAGAATTTTCGAGGAAGTCGAGAATCAATCAGCATAGTTGTGGCTCGAGTCACCAGAGTCTGATTCATGCGTTCTGCCATTGAATCATGGTCAAGCAGAAAAATGCGGGGGGCGTGCGCGAATGAACGAGGAAAGGGTGAGGAAGAGTGGACAGTGGGAATATGTATGAAAGAAGGGAGCAAATCAAGACCAGCGCAAATGGAGAAGAAAGCAAAAGACGAGCCAAAAAACTCACCTAGTCAAGATCCATAGACGGCCCTGCAGCACCCTCGTACCCGTCAATGCCCCGGTACGCAGAGAACTATCCGCGTGAACGGGTCGGACTCGAGAGTTGCGGAAATGGAGGAAGGTCGACGTGTGCATGAAGGAGCGCGCCTCCTTCGATGCGTGTAAGGCACCAGCGCGCGAAGGAGGAAGTAGAGCTACTAGAGAAGGAGAAGAGGGCGGCGGCGAGCGAGATAGTGGGAGGCAGAGGGAACCGTGCCTGCAGATCGCGCGCAATGGGGGAGCCGTGAATGTGGCAGCGGCGGGTGCGTCCATGGGACCATTGCGGCTCCTGTCCGTACGCCGGAAAGTCGGTGTCAATAGGAGGTGGGGTCTGCCGCGTCCTGTATCATTAATAGCGGCGAATCTATCCAAATCCGTGTCTGGGTTACGAGACGAGAAGACAAAAGCATGTAATGCGTGTACACTGCCTAATACAGCGGATGGTGGCGTACAATAAGAGCGGACGTCCATTGCGACGCGAGTACCGTACGTTGTGCGTCGCGCGCTGTCGCACGTTGATGAAAGTTATGGAGGCGAGGACGAGGGAAAGAAAATGCGCGCGACGGATAGACGGAAACGCTACCATGCGCGCGGCAGGGAGTTTCGGCGGACAGAAGAGCTGACGGCGTTCCGCTTCCCAGAAATCGGTTATTCTCCGGGGCAAAGCGGAGCTTGAAAAAGTAACGTATTCGCTGTCAGTGTGAGATGAAAGCTGCCTCAGTGCCTGTCATTCCAAGTGCCATCAGAGTTCGACACCCACGTAAGCACCGCCCCCAAGCAATGCGGCAGCCACGCATCGCTTTGTCTTCACCCGTCAAGACCGGGCACTATGGCTATTATCCTCCACCTCATCGACACTGCTGAAAATTTGACTGACCTACATTTCGAGCAGAACTACTGCAGTTCATTCAGAAGCCCAATATTGTGAGAACCGAGTCCCGAAGGGAAAACGGAGAGGATGCAAACTGGCGTCGGAAGGACGAGTCGGAAGGGAATCAGGGAGAAGCCTCGGTACTCAGGTGACGGAGTTGATTGAACGACTAACTAGACAACTTCGACCCGTATTTATATGCAAATAAAAAGGAAAGACAAGGGGAAATAAAATGCTATCATCGCCGAAGCGCCACATCGATCTAAGTTCGATGCTCACGTCAGTATTGTATGCGAACACCGCGGCCAACCACTTCTCCGGATCTGCCGTCACAGCCTTGTGTCTAATTTAAAGTGGCAACAGGCCCCAGAGGCGCGTTTCTCGATCCCTCCGCAGACCGTTGTCTTTGCTCCAATACATTGTTGGTGCTAATCCGTACGTCTCTGCGCAATCATCTCCTCTTCGAGTCCTTTGTCTTCCACCTCCAAGTCGACAGCAGCAAGATATCCTTGTTAGTCAGTTCTGTCTCCCATGTGAACTTTGATGCTGGCTGATATATTGCTGTCCCTCAAAAACAAGCTCTAACGACCCACTGGCCAATGTCTGATCAATACCAATCCCTCGAATTGAGTCTCTATGGTGCGAGAGAAATCGATCAGGATACCAACATCAGTATTGATTTTACCTAGGAGGCACAGCAGGCGCTGGTGGCAGCGGACAGAGTGGCGGACAGGGCGGTCGTGGAGGTGATGCGTATGGTGCCACTCTGAAGGTCGAAGCTGCTGGAACCGTACACGTTGAGATAAACCACGAAAGCAAAGAGATTCAGCGCCTAGAGTTCCTTAACTGGCTTTCGCCTATCAATTTTTTTCGACGACAGGCAGATATCTTGCAGATGCGGCAGGAGGGAACTGGTGAATGGCTGCTGGCCGATCCAAAGTTTCAAGAGTGGAAAATTGGTTCTAAAAAGACACTTTGGTGTTCCGGAATTCGTGCGTTGTTTACCTTCAGCATCTGGGTAAAATGCTAATCAAGCAAAAATATACAGCTGGTGCAGGGAAAACAGTCCTTGCGTACATCTGTCCATGCTCTGATTGTCAGACCCACTGATTATTCTATGTCTAGATCAATTGTTGTGAAGCATCTCAGTGATGAATGTGAAAACGACAAAACTCTAGGTGTAGCTTGCATTTATTTGAACCACAAAGAAGCCAGCCACCAAACACCAACCAAGCTTCTGGCAGCTCTCTGGAGACAGCTTGTATATGGCAGGGATATCGGCTCCGTCGCAATGGAGTTATACCAGCGGCACCAAGAGAAGGGAACTGCACCATCGCTGAAAGAAGTTCTT
The DNA here is from genome assembly GCA_029378375.1 of Mycena olivaceomarginata. Classification (NCBI taxonomy): domain Eukaryota; kingdom Fungi; phylum Basidiomycota; class Agaricomycetes; order Agaricales; family Mycenaceae; genus Mycena; species Mycena olivaceomarginata. The sequence goes on along the minus strand of JARKIC010001381.1, from coordinate 102,239 downwards.
AAAGTACTCAGCTCCAGCCTTGCAGAGTTTTCCCAGGTCTATATTATTGTTGACGCCATCGATGAATATCCAGAGGCTCAACGGTTGATCCTACTCCGGTGTCTCGCTGCGGGGATCAAAAGCTTTTTTTTTATTGTGGGAGCAGTACAGACTAAATACATAGCCGTAACTACAGGAATGAAATAGAAAATGTGAAACATGTGTACCATGTGTGGTATCCAATAACATGGGGAAATATGAAATATGTAGAGAAGTGGACGCGACGCGTTGTTTGCATCGGAAGACGTAGCCATAGCGATCGGTGATTACGTGCTTGGCGCGCAGCCATGCGCGACACCGCAATGTTCATGGCGGTTTTCCTGGCTCCCTTGTTCCTGGTCGTTGGATCTCTGTCTCTTTGGCTACTGCTCCACCACGTCTATTTCTGTCGTTCTCAGTCAAACTTGTTATACTGAAATGGGAGACTATGCTAAGTGATTATGAGAGTCCATTATATGTCTGAATGAGACGAGCGCTCACAAATGGGCAGTTTGGACGGAACGAGTCGTATTGGGGTTGTCACATCACACTTCCTGATTTGCCACAGCGCAGATTTTTCTCACACGTCGAATACCGCGCTATGGTCGGACGCGCCAAATCCGATAGAGTCAAAGACAGGGCCTTTGCAGCCCTCCGAGACGAATACTACCAACGTGCCATCCACATCTGGAGGACCAGCCAGGCGTCATCTTCACCTGAGAAGCCGCCGCTTGGCCTGCGCGAAGCGTGCAAGCAAGCGACCGATGAGTGCTTTAACAAAACCAAGAAGCGTATCAAGCTCTCAAAGTCCACCCTGGGCCGGCGCGTCAAGGGAGGGCAGAGCACGCATGAAGTCCACAAGGAGCAAAAGTGGCTTACAGACCCCGAGGAACGCGTCGTTATTGACTATGCAATTGAATGCGCGAATCGGGGCTTTCCCTTGAGCCACCGGAGGTTGAAGGAGCATGTTGACGAGATCGCTGGAGCCCGCCACGGCCACAAATTCCCTGCAAACGGTGTTGGCGGCCAGTGGACACGGCGGTTTGTCTCGGACCACGATGAGCTCAGGACGTACTGGTCAGCCCCTCTGGACAAATCCCGGGCGCGCGCCGTGAACCCGATCACAAAGAACGACTACTTCGATTTGCTGGAGCGCGTTATTGAAGGCAAGGGTGGAGATGATCGCATCCCGGATGAGTTGATATACGGTGCAGATGAGTCGGGGTTCCAGAAGGGTATAGGACAGAAGGAGCGAGTGATTGGAGGGAAAGGGAAGAAGCGTCAACACCAGCAGCGCAGCGGGGACAGGGAAAACATTACCGCACTTGTGTGCATCTGCGGCGACGGCACGTCCACCCCTCCCCTCGTCATTTTCAGAGGCGAAGCTTTCCAAGCAAGCTGGAAACAGGATAATTCCTTGAATGCTTCGTGAGTGTCATGAGAAACCCAATATCTTTTGCACTCACCGATCTGATAGATTGGGATATTCCAAGAAAGGCTACATCGACGGCGAGATCAGTGTCGATTGGCTGAAGGATTGGGAACGATACACCCGCGCTAAAGCTCGCGGCCGGCGTCGACTTATCGCTGTTGACGGCCACGTCTCCCACTACAGTCGTGCCTTCCTCAAGTGTGCGCGCGAGCACAATATTGAAGTGATCGGGTACCCATCTCACAGCACCCACGTCTACCAGGGACTCGACGTCGTCATTTTTGGTAGATTGGCCATCATGCCGCAGCGGACATCCCGTGGCATTTCACTTGTGCGGGCCGGTCCGACCCTTTTTGGGTTTCAACACACATCTGGTCGAACTTCTGTTTTCTCGTCAGCCCATTTACAGAACATGATTGAGAGACCCCCCCATAATCGTGTAGCAACCATCGAAAGGAGCATTTCTACAAGAGGGATAAAAAATCCGATTTTTTTTTGACCGAGATCAATCCTTAAAAGTAGCGGTGACAGGGATACGAGCTCAGAAAGGACGATACCCCTTCCCTCGAGATCACCGGCACCATCGAATTGCCCCCGATGTAAGCAGATCCTGCCATTCGCAAGGGCCACGCACTCTAAATTCCTTAGCTGCTCAAACCCAGCTTTGGAGAACAAGATCACTCGGAATTGATGGTGCTGGCACCGGAGTCTGAATGCAAGGTGTCCTCCTTCGATTTCAAGTTGCATTTTTGAAAGTTGTGTCCAAGCCAAAAGTTGTAATGGGCCAAGACAAAGTTGTGACTCTTCATGATTGAAGTTGTCTCACATCAAGTTGTAGTTGTCTCCAGGTGAAAGTAAGTTGTGGTTACACTTGAAAAAGTTGTCTATGACCAAGTTGTTGGCCCGTTGAAGTTGAACCGATGCTGCAGATAGTTGTCATTCTGAATTCCAAAGTTGCACCTGGTGGGTGTAACAGTTGTACAAGTTTCCAAGTTGACCCACACAAAGTTGCGCCTCCGCAGAGTTGGGTTGCGGCCAAGTTGTGGCCACAAGCAAGTTGGCACAAATAGAGATTATCACGAGAAAGTTGAAGTTGTGTCCACCAAAGTTGCGCCAAAGTGAACATGCCACCAACAAAGTTGCAGTTGTCCACATGAAAATTGTGGGGAGAAAAAGTTGAGCTCCGGTAACATGTGAGTTGCACCTGATTTTTAGTTGAAAAATACCCAGATTGTCCAAATACTTTTGACACAGTATGTCTCCCATACATCCGCACCATGGGTTGGTAATTCTTCTGTGGGTCTGTGTGGGGGGAGATCTGGCAGAGTAGGTAAGGTCTACTAAAGTAGTCTGTTTAGGGCCTGATCGTGTGCACTAGAATGGCGTTAGAATCCACTTAGAATTTGCTTAGAATTCAATTTTAGAATGGATAAGATCCGCGCTTATGCACAGCATAAGGCCGCGGACTCCGGCGCAAAATGGCTATTCATAGAGCGTCACTGCATGGCTCCCGTTCTCCAAGGCAGGCAGGGGAAGCGAAAGCCTGTGGGCGGGATGGCGCCCGCAGTCCATCGCAGTATTGACCAGATTGGGGCTGTGATCCGTTGGTGATCCGAGATTTTCTGACAACTCGTGATGGCGTGTGACGATGACTTGATGAGGTCGTTGTCACACGTCCCCATCCGGCATGCTGTGCGTATCAATCCTGAAGTTGGATTCTAAGTTCTAGTGCAGGACCCCAGTTTATACCCTGGAAGGCCGGATCCCATCGGGTCCGATTGGCTGATTTTTGTCCAAACAGGATCTGCTAAATTTTGGCCGAACAGGAAGTACATGTAGCCTACGAAAAATCCAAAATTTCCTGGGATGAGCTAGATCTGGCCTCCGGGACACAACTATTCACTCTTTTCTCCCGGGGTCAACTCCTGTTTTTCATCTGCTCCCAAAACAGCGACATCGGCCTTTGGTCTGGAAAATCCGGATTTTGTTCAAACCGGGACCTAACCTCACTTTTGTCCGAACGGCACCCAGGTTTGTGGCACAAAATGCCGAAACTTTGTCCGAACCCGGGCCTGGGCTCCAAAACCGGGGCCAATTATCCATAGGTCGAATACGAAGTTCCGCAAAACTTTGGGTTTCAGGGGCATCCCGCGGGGGTGTGTATCTGCATGGATTTACCCGGTTACCAAAATATGGCCGATTGTAGTGCGTCTTGTTAGAATCCTGTCAGAATCAGCAATCTTCTGGTTGGCAATAGCAGCCGACTGATTGCCGCGAGTGCGACGTGATGCGTCACATTTCGTCACGACATGCCGGAAGATCTCGCACCGGACCTCCAAGCACGGATCAATGCTGCGATGGTGCGAAGGCACTTCGGGCGAGATTTGGGCGCCAACCAAATTTTGATTTCTTCGGCCACAGGCTTCCGCTCCCACGCGTCTATATATAGCCATGTTGCGCCGGAGTCCGCAGACTGTGTACTTATAAGCCCGGATCTTATCCGTTCTAAAATTGGATTCTAAGCAAATTCTAAGTGGATTCTAATTCAATTCTAGTGCACACGATCAGGCCCTTAATAGAAGTTGAAGCTAATTTTTTTGTGCGTTCCAGCTGAGTCTCCCTCCCAAATGTAGCCAACCCAAGCTCAAGACGCCGTGCAAATGGTCCATCAATATCTTCCAAATAGCTACGCAGTGTCGCTGCAGCTTGCAGGGCTGCCAGACGGGTCGGCTTGAGGATAACGGGTGAGTCAGCTGGATCGTCGTCGCCATGATTGATCTCCCGATTTTGCTCGCCCTCTGTTGCCGTCATCACCGCATCGAAAATGTCCTCATCCGTTACATCCTCCATCATCCGCTCCTCAGCAACATCAATGAGATGCTCTGTGTCAAGCCGGTTGGCCGGTTGGAGGATGCCCGTGAGCTGCAGCTCGTTCAAGACCTGTGAGAGTTCCGCCACTCCATCATCCTCGGCTTCATCTTCGAGCTCCTGCACAACCCGGGCAATCGTCTCGTTGGCAGGCAGGATACCGCCTTTTACCCAACAGTTGGCCATGGTCTTTCCCGAGACCTCGTTCCAGGCAAGATCTGCGAGACGCATCGCCTCCAGCTGGTTGATGTCATAAATGTTGGCAGGCGGAATATTCTCGTCATAGCGGTCAAGGGCGTCCACAGAAGAGATGTCTTCCTTACGGCCCATCCGCTCCAAGATGTCATCTTTCCTCTTTTTGACAGTCATCTTGAGGGCCTCGAGCCCATTTTTCAGAGTATCGAGCGGCGACATAGACAGGCGAAAAAACTTTCGGAGATAATTAGGATTTGTAATCAATCCATATCGGGAAATGTATGGGATTTCGGTCATCTGGCACTGCCGAAAATGTATGGACTACAGAGTTATGGGTTATCACCTGCAAACCGAGTTGGTACCAGCCAAAAGGTATGGGTTTAAGCAGATTATGGGTTTTTTCAGGTATGGGTTAGGACAGGTTTGACTGTACTGCCCTTTTTACTGAGATCTGGAATCTGTAGAGTATATAAGCTTGTAATTACTTCGTAGAACAACACTTTATCCTTCCGGTTCACAGGATATCCTCACAACAAATTCATTATATAGCAATCATACATTACCTGATAAAACCCTGGGCTTATGAGAGCGATTGCCGCTGCGCAGGGTGCATCATGAGATGGGCTCTCCTCCACAATTGCCATTTTGGGACACACGGCAGATTTCCTTTTACTCGAGCTCGCTGGAATGGTAGTCTGCAGGAACATCGTTTTGGGATAACATGTCGAGGCATGTTCTGCATGTTCTGCATGTTCTGCCCGGATCCCGGTATTATTTCGGAGCCCCTGAAAACAGCTCTCTGCAGGTGAACAGTTAGCAATGCTGCTTGCAACGCGTGACCAGATTGTCATTACATTTTGAAAGGCATGACCTGACGTCAATAATCGCACTGCAGACTGTTTAGATTCCGCCGCACTCCCAGGGCCCTTTTCTGAGGCGTGCGCCCCAGGAATGGATAGCCCTGATCATTGCGAACATTTCCAGCGATTCAAATTCCGCACCCGAGCACACACAAGAGTATTTGAGCATTAGTTAGTTGGAGTGGTTTTATTTGATGTGAGTTGGTGTAAGTGGTTTTTGCCGCTAGGGGCAAGGGCAAGGACCAGACCAAAATGATACCAACCAAGAGAAGGAAGGGTCCTTCCTCGAGTACTTCAGCCCGCACACCGACCACGTCCCTCCCGCCCTGCCCGTCGACCGGCTTTTGGTACGCCGTATCGCAAGGAAGGGCGCGGGCGAGCTGGAGTATACGATGCTGGGTGCGTTCCATCTCTCTTCCTGTCGTTCTACATTTTCATAATGACTAAACACAGTGCATACCGGCACAAATCCTTTTTTTGCGAACCCAACGCTGTGGGCACAAAGCGCCGTGCATCCGAACCATCTTGTGCAGGATGCAGATGAGCCCTCTTCTTTCCCCTACCTCTTCACTCCCTCCTTCTACTGCTTCAACCTGAAAACGTGTTTTCTCTAGGCGGATTCGTCATTACGCTCAAACTTGGGGCGCGGCGCGCCTCTGCATTGACCAGCGAAGAAGAGACCTTCCCCTGCTGCCTGCGTCGACAAGCCCGATCTACCTCCCGCGTGGCGCGTCGGAGAAAATGGGACTCGGGGGGTTAGATCCACTTCCCGTCGCCAGTGCCTGCAGTCAACAATGCCCAAGAGTTTAGGCCCCCTACGTATGATTAATCCCTAGAGTGTAGGGCCCTCCGAAATCCGCCGGATTCTGGGCTGAACCCTAAGAGGTAGGTCAAATAATAATACTCTAATATTAATCCTCGAGGAGCTTAGGGTGCAGCTGATGAGTATGTGGCAGAGGTTCCAAAATCAATATTACCGGCCTGGAATGCTCGCGATAATCAAATATTAACCGCCTGTATGTTACGGATGAGCATATGTAGAAATATTATTCTGCCCTAGGTGGTTGGGTTCGGTTGATCCATCCTTTGATGAGCTGTAATATTATTTCACCTATGTGCTTGGCTTCAGCTGATCGACTTTCTCACCAGTTGCAAATATTGTTCTGCCTAGCTGTCTGGGTTCAGCTGATCGACTTTTTTATCAACTGTAATATTATTTCACCTACATCCTTGGCTTCAGCTGATCGACTTTCTGATCAGCTGCAAATATTGTTCTGCCTAGCTGTCTGGGTTCAGCCTATCGCGCCTTTTTTTATCAGCTGTAATATTATTTTGCCTGCTTCCCAGCGGTCAACCGATCCATCCCTTGATGAGCTGCAATATTATTTCGCCTACGTGCTTGGCTTCAGCTGATCGACTTTCTGATCAGCTGCAAATATTGTGTTACCTAGCTGCCTGGGTTCAGCGGATCGATTTTTTCATCAGCTATAATATTATTTTGCCTGCTTGCCAGCGGTCAGCGGGGATGAGCTCCAATATTATTTCACCTATGTGCTTGGCTTCAGCTGATCGATTTTCGGATCAGCTGCAAATATTGTTCTACCTAGCTGCCTGGATTCAGCTGATCCACTTTTGGATCATCTGTAATATCGTGCTGAGTTTCCTTTTCGGGACACAAACGCTTTCTTCCCAAAAAGGGAATTTTGTCGAATTTGAAGGAGCTGGCCCAATACCTGGCCGTTTTGGATGATATAACTTCACAGGGCCAATGTTCAATGTAGGTTCGGAATTTCGGCCACATTCCTTGGCCCAAAACACCACTGTAATGTAGTGATAAAGGCTGGAACTTCTGGATTCCCATCAACACATAATATTTTGTTCATGGTGCACCATCCTTCTGGTCCGAACACATTATATCATACTTTGCAATGTCTAAATCATTTAACATGGTCATACCAAGCACTAGATGCTACAGAACCCATATTATGGCTGCATAAAAAATGGACATCATTTCTGTATTCTGTGGTACCCAGATGTCTACATGGCCGGATGAGTGCTTCCCTCGAATCTCCCAAGTCATATGATTCTATTTTGTATGCATTTAGCAACTGTCTACGGTCACAGGTTGAACATTGGAGGCGATGAAGTTAGAAATCCATTTACACTCCAGTCCTCAATTTGGCTCATTTTAGTGCATATGAATGCTGATATTTAGAGTTGTATCATATCCCAGGGGTTTGAGCAAAAAAAACGCATTAATATATGATAATAAACATGAAATAGGTGGAGTGACATTTTTCACCTTTTTGGTGCATAGAGGCCCAAGAAGGGCAGTGAGTGCGAGATAAAGGCCAGAAATGAGAAGCCGCAATCTAATAGGTGAGAATTAAGCCTTACTTGAAGGAATTTGGTTGAGAATTGATGGTGTTTTCGAGCTTGGCCATACTTATACCTCTAGAGTGTGGTTTAACCCAGTGGCTCAAAAACACCATCTGGTCAAATCTGCACCAAATTCTTTAAGTATTGGATTTCCTCTTCTCATTTCTGGGCATTATTTCGCACTCCCAGCTCTCCTTAGGCCTATATTGACCAAAAGTCCAAAAAATGTCACCCCACAGATTTCCTGTTCTTGGTCATGTATTAATGCCGTATTTGGTCTCAAACCCTTTAGCTGGCTTGGGATATTAAATTTAAGCATTCCGCAATGCTATTATAGCCTGGAGAAAGATGAACTACCATGAACTTATATTTCAACCTTGATCAGCTTCCATCTTCAATTTGTGAGGAGGCACAAGGGTGGATGTGTTCTGGAATAATCAATATGGACCGGAATATGCTAGGGGAGCATTCATAGATTCTCTCAGACACTAAGATAGCTCAACCTAAGAGAAGGATCACAGTTTTTTATGTGGTCCAAATATTGCTGTTCTCCCTCATAAGGGCTAGTATAAGAGGTTGGGAGCATTGTATATATTCTCATGAACGATAAGGTGTGTTTGGAACCGATAAATATAGGCAAGATATTGTACTCTGATGGGTGATCCATCTGTTCAGAGATTTATGACCGCATTTCAGTCTGGAATTGGGCTGAAGAATGATCTTGCCATGTATAATGAATATAGAACAATGGGCCTGTGAAATTAGATGATCCAAAATGGTCAGGTATTGAGCAAGATAGCAAGATTTTGGCGAAATTTCCTTTTCGGGAGGAAGGCGTTAGTGTCCCAAAAGGGAAGGTCAGAGGCTGGATCGGCTGACCTCTGGCAAGCAGGCAAAATAATATTACAGTTGATTAAGAAGTGGATGGGCTGAACCCAGGCAGCTAGGTAGCCCAATATTTGCAGCGGATCAGAACATTGATCAGCTGAAGCCACGCACGAAGGTGAAATAATATTGCGGCTCATCAAAGGATGGACCAGCTGACCGCTGGCACACAGGCAAAATAATATTACAGCCGATGAAAAGGTCGATTGGCTGAACCCAGACAGCTAGGCAGAACAATATTTGCAGCTGATCAGAAAGTCGATCAGCTGAAGCCAAGCAAGTAGGTGAAATAATATTACAGTTGATAAAAAAAGTCGATCAGCTGAACCCAGACAGCTAGGCAGACCAATATTCGCAGCTGATCCGAAAGTCGATCAGCTGAAGCCAAGCACCTAGGCAAAAAATATTGGCCCTCATCTCGGCTGACTGCTGGCAACCAGGCAAAATAATATTACAGTTGATGAAAAAGTCGATCAGCTGAACCCAGACAGCTAGGCAGAACAATATTTGCAGCTGGTCAGAACGTCGATCAGCTGAAGCCACGCACATAGGTGAAATAATATTGTGACTCATCAAAGGATTGATCAGCTAACCGCTGGCACGCAGGCAAAATAATATTACAGCTGATAAAAAAGTCGATCGGCTGAACCCAGACAGCTAGGCAGACCAATATTTGCAGCTGATCAGAAACTCGATCAGCTGAATCCAAGCACGTAGGTCAAATAATATTGCGGCACATCAAAGGATGGATCAGCTGACCGCTGGCACGCAGCCAACATAATATTACAGCTGATAAAAAAAGTCGATCAGCTGAACCCAGACAGCTAGGCAGAGCAATATTTGCGGCTGCTCAGAAAGTCGATCAGCTGCACCCTAAGCTCCTCGAGGATTAATATTAAAGAAGTACTATTATTCGACCTACCTGTTAGGGTTCAGCCCAGAATCCGGCGGATTTCGGAGAACCCTACACTCTAGGGATTAATCATACGTAGGGGGCCTAGACTCTTGGGCATTGTTGACTGCATATTGTGCCGTCGCACCCCAACGACACGCACGACGGGAAGTGGCGCACGAGCACTGAGTGCTGGTGCTTCCTTAGTGTGTGGACGAGCGCGACGACGAGTGCGTCGTGTTTGGTGTCGATGAGATCGTGCGGGGACAGTGGAGTTCGGTACGCGTGTCATTTTCCTTCGTCTCTTTCTTTTATTTAACTGACTCTGGAAAAAGAATTAATGCTCCGCCTGCACACGGCGCCCAAGTTGATTCAGTGCGCAAAAGGACAAGTGTGCCCAGAACGTCGGCCACCCGGGGACCGGATTCGCGATGTCTAAAAGGAGGGTGGTGTTCACTTTAGGTCCCGCCACAAAGAGCACAACCGCCCAGTTCCCCTCACCATCGGCCGTGGAGGCGCCGACCAATGTCAAGCTCCTTAGGGTCATACTACCTAGACTGCAAGCGGTCCTTCCGCAACACGTCGAGATAGCGCAGAAACGGGGTAGCAAAGCCGCCCTTGCCCTCTCTCGCATCGCCTCCCCCACCTTCGGTCTCCCCCCATTTCTATGTGCAAAAGCTCTTCCTCACGGTCGTTGTCCCACGCATGGCGTATGCCCTACCGGTGTGGTACAAGCTGGTCTCTTCCAGCGAAGACGCGCGCGAGTCGGGGCGGTGTGGATGGCCAAAGCGCTTGGGAAAGTCGTGGCAAGCCGCGCGCCTCGCCACCACCACGGCGGCGGACGCCCTCGACTTTCACTCCAACCTCCTCCCTATTTACATCTGACCTCTGTTCAGTTGTCTGCGTGGGCAGTGGACAACTCAGCCCCCATCAATCACGCCTGGCCCGCGTCGCCATGAGCTCCCGACGCATTGCTGCCGCCCTCGATATTTATTTTCTGCAGCAGCTGGTAAATGGGGTACGTTCTTATGCTACGATATTATGCTGGAATTTGTCCTACATATCCTTTCTAAATTCCACTTGAGCCTGGCGCACACCAAGTGCCGCATTCGGACTTACTACGGCCCCACATCACCAATTATCGTCAGTGGTGTCACAAAACACGGTGGAACCGCATCTCCCCTGAAGGCAATTTACACCACCAGCCTTGGTCATCGATACCTCGATGACATCGCCTCTCAGGATGTTGACAGTTTGTTGATCAATACCTCGAACGCGCTCAAGGCGGATCCCCATCGAGGAGATGATTCTTTACAAGTCGTGGTCACCATGGTCGAGGCAACAGACGACTCGTTCCTGTTTGCAAAATCCCTTCGCGCGGCCCGAATATTTTGCCTTCACATGGATCGCTTTCAGTTTGCATATGGCTGGTTCACCCAATGGCGCAAAACGTTTGCATATATTCTTAATGACAAGGATCCCAACCCCCCAGCGCAAATCTCCTTTCCGTCGGTGACGATTGAACCCGGCGTTGATCCTTGGACCATCAAGAATTATGAAGTTCCGGCGATTCGCACAGGCCTTGATTTTCTGAATGCAAAGGTCGATAGCCCAGGTGTGCGCTTTGCTGAGCTGAAAGACATCGTCGACGCGTTTAATTTTCCCAGGCTGACGGGAAGACTTCCGATAACTCTTCTCCGGAAAATGGTTGCCCAAAACATTGTCTCACGATGCCGTGCTCTACTGTCCCTGCAGCCGATCAAGCAGACGGACGCTGACGCGCTGGATGTTCGGATATCATCCAGAATCCACGGGATATTAGGCATGCCGTTTGCTCCGAGTTCTAAAATTCTGACGGTTCCAGTCTCACACCAGTGCATGTTAGTATTGGAGGCACTCACCTCGACGCCGCTTCTCTCGTACCCTTTACAACTCGGTACTCTCCGCGTGCCTCGTGAATGTCGATGAGCAATCGAGGGCGGGGTGAAGCATAAAAGAAATAAGGGTAATCAAGAGGCAGGCGAGAATCCTAGCCCGATCTTTAAGTTTTTTGGGGTGCTGAATCCGAATCTAAACTTCTTTTTTGTATAACTCAAAATTGGGTGTGAAAACATGTAATTTAGCGGTACCGGTCGAAATCTTCACCAAAAAAAAACCGAAAAAATAGTAAACGGACAGCTAGACCCCGAAAATGGAAGTGTAGGGGAGGGTCCGAGGACCTCCGGAGCAATATCCAGGCCGCTGGAGGGCGGTGTAGTCCGGAGTTAGGTCACGTTTTGCCACATTTATTTCCTTATTTGGGGCCTTGTCAAAGGGGTTGATGTCAGGCTTTTGAATGCGGCCGGCCTCTTGGGGGTAGCCCAGGTCAATACAAAGCTTTCTGTATGTTCACGTTTTTGAGATCGCACGCTGGGACGACGTCGGAAGCAAAGGAACATTCCCGGTAACATAAGTTACTGGGTCTTAGAGAGCCTGATTTTGAGTTTTTGCAGTAAATCACATCTTCGTCAGCTGTTTTGGCGTAATCGCTGATCCCTCCGCCAAAGTCCTTCGGCTTCCGACACGAGTCGATGATTGCCGATCCTCCATTCATAATCTTGATTAGGCCTCGTCCGGAGTGATCGGGTATTCGCATGCTTCGGATCACGACGTTTGGGCTCAACGTTCAACTTGCTCAGTGAATACCTGAACCTGAACCAGAAGTTCGGTTCAGTCGCCCCGCATGGGTGGCGTTTGAACGCCGAATCTGAAAGTCCTAATTTTCAGTGATTATTGGGGAATGATACCAGCTCGTTCCTCGGTCATTACAGTCTGTTAGTTACCGCGTAAAATAAGCGGCGTTCAGCATTATCACTGATTGATGGCAGATGCGCGACCCAATAAGTCATTTATTTTACGCGTCTGTGTGCTGTTTGACGCGACTTTCGACATTAGAGGAAAAGCAGAGAGCCTGTAAGGGGGTTGAATGGATGCCAGAATTTGTGTGGGCCTTTCTGCGGACCGTTCTCTCGCAGTAGCATCTTTTCGGTCGACTTCGGTCATAAAAGTCGTGATTTGAGTGGTTGAACTGGTTCCTGACCAGAATTCACTCCAAAAAGATCCAGATACATGTTTTAATAGGCCAAACATACCCCTGGAGTGCGCGAGATGAAACTGCCTCCGAACTTGGAGAGCATCTACAGACTGAGATCTGCCTAAACAAATCCGAGACCTAGAATCCGGTGTGTATGCTCCAATTCACTGAGCCGCACAACAAAAGTCCGGATTGCGGCGAGCTGTACGCCTTCACCAGCGCAGTGCACATCCCATCGTGCATCGTGTCACGATTCGATTGTCATTGTAACACATCGGGTTGCTGCAATTGCCATTCAGGTGTTACGGCTCTATCAAGCCTCGGTAGGTACAGTGGCGGCAAAGAATAATCAGTGCGGTCGTCTAGGCTCAACTCTCGGTCAAATCACTTCAAATAAAATCCCATCATGAAATTCTGCTGATTTCATGGTTTTCTGCCCAATTTAAAGTATACCATACCTGTTTCACTGTCTCTGGAACCATGAGATATGCAAAAATGGTCTACATACCATGAAAGTACTTGAAAATCCGATCATATCGGCTTGCCTGTATTGATAGACATTTATCCTGGTCCAAAATCGCCGAAAATGGTCCAAAATCGCTAAAAATGGCCAACTTGCGGGCTGCATAGCGAGCCCAAATTCTCATCGACCCAGGTCCTCTAAAATGTCAATGAGGTCGCCTTTTCAAGTGTCTTTAGCCAATTCATTTGTACTGGCCAGCATCAGAATATAGGACACTAAGCATCGAGGAAAACAAATTGACACTTGAATAAAGCTACGGTCTTCATCGGAACAAAGCTTTGGCTCATCTCCCAAGCTTTGACTTCCATTCTTCTGCCCAACTTTGGCCTCAAGAGAATCTCCATCGTGAGCTAGTATATAACATTGTTCTGAACCATTGCAATTGCTTCCCGCTCCCGATGCCACTAATAGTGCATTTTTCTCAGGCGTATCTGAGCCCACTTTGGTGGCTTATAAGAGATTTCGGGTTTTGGAAAGAACAACCGTTGCTTTTCAAGGCATTTGCACACATAAATCTTGCGCAGGAAGGCCAGAGACGCGATCAATTTAATCCTTCCATTTGCCTCACTTGTCTGTATGGACAGTTGCCATGATCCCGGTGTGGTCGAATATAGATGTCTCCCAGTGCTAGTTTCTCGTTACCGGGCTCTGCCGCTGGTCGGCCTTACCTGCTTTATTGGGCATGGTCCGTGATCGCATCAGGGCGCGGAGGATACTTTCCGAACCCCGCAACGGGGCCGGGAAGAAGATCTCCGTAACAGTATATAAGGCCTGCCATTCACGCAAGATTCCCTATCTCTATTGCACATTTGTAAGCGCAACATCTTCATTTCGTCGCACAATCCACCTGAGTGTCGCCACATTCAAGGTTCAAGCCGCGAGGCCCACCTTTTCAATCCTCGCTATCGCGCACTTGTAAGCACAATGTCTCCATTGGCTCATGCTATTTATTTTCTGAACATTTACATCCTGCGCAGGACATACACTAGCGCGCTCTTCTCACCCCCACGGTCGCAAGTGAGAGTACGAGCCCAACTCCTCTCTACCCCGGGGTCTATGAGGGCCTTCCATCCTCTCTATCACACGCTTGTAGGCTCGATGTCTCCATTGGCTCATGCTATTTACTGAACATCTACATCCAGGCCATACACTGAATCTCTACATCCATAACACTTCCTATCACCATTTCCAGCGGGCCCTCCTCACCTGGCGGTCGCAAGTGAGAGTATAAGCCCAACTTCTCTCTACCCCGGGGTCTCCTTCAAGTTCCATCCTCTCTATCACGCACTTGTAGGCTCGACGTCTCCATTATTTACTGAACGTCTACATCCAGGCCATCCACTGAATCTCTACATCCATAACACTTCCTATCACCATTTCCAGCAGGCCCTCCTCACCTGGTCGAAAAGCGGGGTGGCAAGCCTGCTTCAATGCGAATGAAACAGTAAAAACAGCTGCTCGAGGCTGGCTCATGGCACAGAAGATCGGGAGTGTTCAACCCATATTTTTTCAACGTGCATTGAACGATTTTATCCTCCCTGCACTGGGTATCCACCCAACAAATCCACTCTCTGAGAGGACAGCACGGCACTGGCTTGTGAAACTGGGATTTCGACGCACTGTCTTTCGCAAAGGAATTTATGTGGATGGGCATGAGCGAGCTCAGTATGAAAAACGAATGACCCAGTATCATATCCATGAAGGAGTCCTGGTCGGAGTCCCACCTACGTTGGCACCTGGCAAGAAGGAAATTATTTCTCAGTTTCATGATGAAGCATCATTTCATGCAAATGAATTTATCAACTCAGCATGGTGAGTTAATTCTTGTCTTGCACTGTGTTTACTTTTTTCTGATTCAGTTCCCAGGCTGGCAAAGGACCAGCAGAACCTCCAGAAGAAGAGCCGAGGGCGCTTAATCCATGTCTCTGACTTTGTGAATGAAGTTACGGGTCGCCTGATTATGCGCAATGAGCATGGAGAAATTGTCAAAGATGCACGAATGGTCATTTATCCAGGCAGCAAAGGTGATCCATGGTGGGATATGGAGCAGCTCCTGGTCCAAGTGGAGGCTGCCATCAACATTTTTGAAGAGGCGCATCCCAACTGCCAACTCTTTTTATCTTCGGCAATTCATCTGCGCATGCATCACTTGGGCCAGATGCACTGCATGCCTTTGACATGAATATGGGGAATGGTGGAAAACAACGCTTCCCAAAGGACACTATCATCCTCGATTCCAACTCAGTTCCACCTGCGCATATGCGGGGCAAGCCACAGAGTATGAAGACAAGTGATGGTTTGCAGAAAGGGTTAAAACAAGTTCTTGAGGAACGGGGCTTTGATGTGAGTAAAATGCGGGCAAAGTGCAAACCTGTCTGCCTCTTCGAGAACAAGGACTGCTGCATGGCCCCTCTTCTCAGCCATCAAGAAGACTTTGCTAGCCAGGTCTCTATGCTTGAGCAAGTTATTACGGAGGCAGGACACATGTGTATCTTTCTCCCCATGTTTCATTGCGAGCTCGATCCAATTGAAATGGTGTGTGATCTATTTTGGATTTTTATTGGGGGAGCTTGCGACCCCCGATCTATCAAGGTGGTCCGATTTGCGTGTCACGTGAAAAAACGGCGGTTTGGCTATGTTTACTAAGTCACGAGTTGATTCGCACGACGGCGCTGCCACGCAGCACCGGTTCGTTTCGGCCGAAATCTGATCAGAGATTGATATCAATATCAATCTCCGAACAATCAAATCCCCGATAACTTAGAATAAATCCTCGAGGCAAGCACATAGAGCCAGGAGCTCGCATTCCTCCTTACTTCCCCATGTAAGCTTCAAATACTTCCCTCTTTTCAGTTGTAATTTATATTTTATTCCTCCAAACTCGTGATTGGCCCCTATCTGCGCTTCCTGATCTTATCTTGGACACTGTGCGTATTTTCTTTAGCCTTGAACTCACTTTTGTAGCTCTGTTGGAATGGATGTCTATGTCTCCCTTGCCCTTCTGGTTCACATTCACAAATTGACTTTAAAATAGGGATCAAACTCTGCCTAATACAGCATGCTTGGAAAGCCTGTTGTTAGATGTCTGGCTAAACACAACAATCCTGAGGCAAAAAAAGGCTCAGATGAGGATGCAGAAGGCTTGCAGAAGGAGATTCTCCTGGTTGAAAGGGCAAAAATCACGATTCCTTGCAATGTGTGGACTTCAAACTACTTCTCCAATTCATTCACGTTGATTTCCTAGGCTTAGTAAATAGCTGTCAGGGAATTGTAAAGAAGATTTGTTACCTCCTTGAATTTGATGTGTGCATCAATCTTCCATCAGTTGTGTTTGTTCAGTGTTAGCAGATGGGATTTTGGAAGCACGGAGATATGCACAGTGAGGCACAGGTGGGGATCGGAACCGCCTGGAATGGGGCTGCTGTATAGTTGACAGGTGGTGAGTAAGACTTTTCTTCACCCATTTGATGCTCATGTACTCAACTGTACCATAGGGGCGACAAATGACTTACTTGTGGCTTAGAATTCTGTCTGGTGGCATCTGGGCTGGATAGCAAACTTGAACACAAACGGGTTCGGTGCAGCAACACTGTAAACTGCAGTGCTCTTTGCGGGACCACCCTGGCATCACTGGACAACAGTGCAGACTATGGCGGCTATAGTGGAGGTCTAGAATGACAGGAGCAATGTTGCGTGGCTCTGGCACGGCATACTCATCTGGTAGCACTTGCTGGATTGACTCGGAGGATCAGCTGGGTAGGGTGGGTGGCACTTGACCCACCAGCACATCACAGCACAGCAGTGGCTCGTACAACGGAGGAACAGGGCGGCTCACACATCGGAGGTATGCCAGCAGTAAGTTGCGGGTAACAGTGGGTGGGCACCATGCAGGCACCAGTACGATGAGGAAGGGCTGCAGGGATGGCTGTAGGCATGAAGAAGACGACTCTGGCAGCGGTACACAATGACAGAGAGCAGTGTGGCTCCCTAGGATAGGTTTCACGCAGGCAGTAAGTCGTGGAGAGGTCGAGACCACTGTGCGAGCACCGCTGAAGGTCAGAGAGCTGCAGGAACAGGTTGTGGATGTGAATGATGACACAAGCATGGTACAGCACTGGAGTGCAGAGTATGCATGCGCACCATGTGGCGGACCACAGGTTCAATGCGGCACTGCAGGGGGTGTGCGGCAGGCTGGGCAAGTCGGTTGGGAAGGCCATGGGCATGGATCACACACAGGTCAGACGAGCTCAACGGGCACAGTGGTTGTGGCAGCGGTCTCATCACCAGGATGAAGATGTGCTGCAGGAAACAGCGAGGATGGCAACATGGTGTTGGCATTGACTTACTGGCGTGGGATATGGGTTGTTGGGATGGGTGCACATTGACTTGCACAGCGGTGGGCTGGCCAGATCAGGTCAGTAGGACAGGTGGATAGAACTTGGGCAGGACGGTGGATTTTGGGCCTCTTGCGCAAGTGAGTGTGTTAGCAGATGGGATTTTAGATGTGTGGGTGGGGATCGGAACAGCCCGGAATGGGGCTGCTGTATAGTTGACAAGTGGTGGGGAAGACTTTTCTTCACCTGTTTGACACTCATGTACTCGACTGTGGCAAACAACTCGTGGCTTGGAATTCTGTCTGGCAGCATCTGGGCTGGACGGCAAGCTTTAACATTCAGTGCAACAGATATTCAGGTATTCATTGACTCTCTTATTGTTCAGGGTGATTGCTTAAATGAATTAAACAGGTCCTCACACACCAGGCCTTTCTTTTGGTGCAATTTCTCGAGTCAAAACACTGTGTGGTATAGCTGTCCAGAAATCCTTTGGGTGGGCCTGGCTGCAAAGACTTGTTACCAGATCAAGGAAAATGCTGGAATGGAGAAAAAAAAACTCTGTATTAGCGAGCTCCCCCTTACGTATCCGGGCACCGGAATACAAAACATATTTTAATTACTCACCCTAACTACAGGACTGCCCTATGGCGCCGCACTGCCGCTCGCTAAAGCGGCGCGCGGCGCCTCCGGGGACCCGTGGGATCGACCCATGTGACTTTCTGTCAAATTCCCGTGACCATTGTTGTGGCAGTACCTTTTTCTTTTTCTTTTTTTTTTTTTTTTTGAGGAGCGGAGTATTGGAGGAGGTTGAGAGAAGGTGTGACGTATTGTTCCTTCCGTCCTTCTCGCTATTGTCGGTTCGCAGGCAACCAGAGCAATAGGTCGTTGAAGCCGACATAGTCGTTTGCCCTCCTGCTAGTGTGAGGCCATGGACTTGGAACCCGGCCAGACGGTTAAAGTTTCTTCCTCGCGAGGTAATGCGTCTTCCGCATCCGCACCTATGGCACGGTATGTGGGGCTTCGGGACACCAAGCACTCTGGTTTCACAGCGACGGTAGACAGCCGCCTTCCACCGTCGTTGTTCCACATCACCCGATACCCACTAAAACCCCAGTTGTTTTCGGCCAATCTTTGGCCAAGGTACGTTCTTCCTTAAGGGCCTGATCAGGTACACTAGAACTACCTTAGAATTCCCTTAGAATCGGCCTACCGGGTAAGATCCGGGCTGGAGGCCCCCGGCTACTCGGTACTCCTATGTATGCTGCAATAGGCAATATATTGAGTGTCACTTCATGGCTCCCACTTGTTCGTGGAAAGCGCAAAATTTGGAGTGCGAATTTCGCCCGCATTGCCCGAGTGCCTCTGCACCATCGCAGCATTGATCGGTGATGGGGAGTGCGATCCGAGATCTTTCGGCGTCTCCGGCGCATCGCTCCCTTCTGGCAATCATTCGGCTGGAAAGATCCGATAAATGTAGGCGATTCTATAATTGGATTCTAATGCAATTCTAACATGATCAGGTAAACCAACGCTCTCATCCCCTGACACATGGGCCCACAGGCGCCCAGGCACGCATTTGAAGAATGAATGAATGAATGTACAGACCCAACCTGTTTGGCGCCAGCGGCGGAAACTCGCTGAACACCGGCACCGGGTTGACGGGTGCCGTCGAGCTACCGGGTGGAAGCCCTAGTGTTTCCATACCCGTGATTTGTCTGGGTCCCTGAAAAGTTCCGCAAATGGCTGTAAATCCACTGTCGTAGAACAGTTTGAACATACCGCCTCGAACGCCGAATCATCCTGGGACCCGATAGCGCACTCTGTTCAGGACGGGTGTTCGACTCCGCGGGAGACATGCATCTCCAGCGCATCCCTGCTGTCGAAGCACCACTTGCACCCCATAGATTGCATTTCGGGATGTTCAGTGACGAGGAGCTCGGGACAATATTTTGTGTTATTTGATTCCGTACAGTAGCTGCATCCAATGCATTCAAGTGGCCAGCATTTTGAACAGGGTGACCTGGGGCAATAGTGATGCATTCAAATGGCTGGCATTTTGA
The DNA here is from genome assembly GCA_029378375.1 of Mycena olivaceomarginata. NCBI lineage: Eukaryota > Fungi > Basidiomycota > Agaricomycetes > Agaricales > Mycenaceae > Mycena > Mycena olivaceomarginata. Next base: position 82,720 of record JARKIC010001381.1, on the reverse strand, counting down.
AAAGCATGACCTGGGGCAATAGGCTTGAACTCGAAAGAGTTCCGTCGCAGTAGCACTGATCCAAGTTCATAAAACAGCCGATAAAGGATCGACGATCAATCGACGATCACGGGAAGGCACCGCTGATAGATGGGTCGTTTTGCGTGATTCAAAAGACAGACGGTTTTCGACAGTATGCAGACTTGAAAATTCGTTCAGAATAACACTATGAGCCTATTTCTTCCAGAAAATTGGGAGCCCCAGAATTTTTTTTTCCCGCCTGACGGCCGGACTAACTAACCGACCGTAGTTTGCCGGTTTGAATGCCGGCCTATCATGGCCACATGGGAGACCTGCATCCTCAGCAACCACAACAACGACCAGAATCGGATGCGCAGAGCAGTCGCGCGTCAGAGCCGCGCGCACTCACGTCGCGAAGAAGCCACCTCCGTCGAGAGTGGCCTCAGCGCGACAACTCCGACTCCGATGGTGTACTGATTCGCAATCTTGGCAATATCCCCTCTCATCGCCAAATAGTTGAAATGGTCGATCCGAGCACTATCTCTGCTTCACTGTCGCGCCGCTCTTCATGGCGCGCCTCCAGCCCTCCTCGCTCTGCAGTGTCGGATTCCGAGGATTAGAGTGGGACCACTCATGTGGGACATTGTTTTCGGTGCCCCTGGGTTTGACCTCGCCGAGTTCCTCGCTGCTTGCGACGTCCCCACTCAAGTCCCAATACTGTATGCTAATTTTGTCGTACATTGGAATCCTTTCATTCGAGACACATGCACGGTTCTTTCCCTTGTACCGCCTGTCGACAGCTATAATTTGTACCTACGGTAGCTAAATTTGGTCAGATAACATGTTTTCGACGCCCACAGACAAGCGGTTTTGCCTTTGGAAGTAAACAAGGCACAACACCGTCCCGGAAGGTGTGACACCAGTGCGGACATCCACCGGGCAAGGGCCGACGCGTACGGTAGCGGAATAGAACACAATAAACATCATATTCAAAAAAGTGGGCATCACAACAGAAAAGTAGGCATGAATACATGCCTATGTTACTAAAGTTGTTGTCCCTCACTGTTGAAGACAACGGCACACCTTTGAGCGGCGGCGACGCCATCCCCGCGGATGTGAACACCCGCGCCGGCGGTAGCGGTGACACACCGGATCTCTTCGGGAATCAGGGCCGCACGTCGTCCAGCTCGAGCCAAGATGCGCTTGTCTGTATCAACGGGTCGCCTTCGAGCTTCAGATCCACCTCTATCGCCGCGTTGCTGATCTTGCATCGTCGGGTCCCTCTGCATGCCAAGAGAAGTCCAACAGCTCCTGTTCATAGCCCCGTGTGTGCGCGACTGCAGGCCTGTTTCAAATTTGGGATCTCATCATGCCAGATGATCGATGTCATGAAGATTGACGGTTCTTTATGCCATTTCGCCTTCGTCTACGCGCAGGGGTATAATTGAACGACCAACGAGTAACTCTACTGATACATGATGACTAATCCATCCCAGCTTCAACATGAGAATTGCTTCGACGCTGAGGTTTGCGCCTGAAGCTAGCTCCGTACCCGCGAATTTCGACATGAATCTTCGTAGCATATACCGAACTCCACGCTATCGCGAGTGGAAATGACCTGGACAAAATCTAAGTCTTGTCGTTTCAGGAATCGCGAGTAAGTTTCACCAGGCCATCCATGTGAGAGGCAAAGAAATCATGGTATCCAGATCCCAAAACGATCTAGATGTGTGCGTCAAATTTTCATGACTCTGTTGCATTTTCATTTAGCAAACGGGTTATGGATGAGTAGCGACCCACCAGAAACCACGTCGAGAACACCTCCGGGTCTCCAATTTTGAGGTGTAGGTATAGGGTGGACCCGGTCCCAAAAAGCGCAAATATAGCACTCAGCATGACAAGGCTTCGAGGAATGGGACTGCCCGCGACGTCTGAAAAGGCTAGAAACGTCCCAGCAGTACTTTCTTGCGGATCAGAATACTTTTATCCAACACCCCAATAAACCGATATTGGTAGGCAGCACGTAAATTTTGAGCGCATTCACGTGACGTTTCAAACGGGGTTCGCTCCAATCGTCTCCTTCATCAATGATGAGGGGACGGGCAATCCTAAAAATGTATGCAGTGCCCAGATAGTTGCAGACCCGTGCAAGCCTTCGTTTCATATTTGAAGCGGTCAGCCATGGAGTGTGGCGCTGGTGGTCTCTCGGGTCCGGCTGTGGCGACGGAGGAAAAGAGTGTTCGTCTTCATGGTTGTGGGCGTCCAGGTCCGGCTGAGATGCTGTATCCGGACTCGCAGCGGAACTGGAAGGACGCTGGTCTCCTGGAAGCGGTCCGCGACGGCGTACCCGGACAACTGAGCGCGCCAGAGGGGCGGATTCGAATCCTGTCGTCCTAGCGTTTATCGACGTAACGGATGCCGCCACTGTATCCATAGATATCAACGACGCCGGTGGGGTCAGTGGCGTGCTTGGAGTGGGCTGTTGTTGGTGTGGAGTTATAGAATCCGGAAGCTCATCCTCGGCACCCTCGACACATTGCATTGGACACGTTTTGCTACCAACATGTTCAGCGCCAGGGTCAAAATCACCCAGGAATAACTCACCAAAAACCGTCTTTGTTCTCCGCTGGTCGGGAATGGCACGCGGAGTGGGCTTGAACAATGTATAGCCAGAGCATGACACGGCGATGATGTGAGCCGAAACTGAAAGATGATGTCCACTCCTCCCAGTTGTCTTTGGATTTTGTTTGTTGCCAGTCGTCTTCAACACGAACGATAAACTTGTCACTTTTGACATATGACAGCGCTTGAACGTTGTGCTGAATAAGTTGATTGCGGAAAGCCTGAAAAATCGTTAGGGATCCACAGATTGACGCAAAGCAACAAACTTCTTGCCTCCCATGACCTGAAATTGCCCATTGACAGACATATGTCTTTTTCATTGATATCGTTCACAATAAATGTCGTGTTCTCCTACATTTCCAATCCGACCGCTGCTGGTCTCCCACATACTACGGCTGTCTTGACCTCCTTTTGCATGTGTGGTAAAGCAGTAGCTTGCGGAAGGCGGTGCATAGTCTTGTGACTGCGGTGGAGCGACATGTGATTGGGCTTTCTCTCTTCCTCCGATCATGTCGCTCCGACGCTCTTCTGGCAAGACAGTGTGTGCACACAGACTTCAGCCATTCCGATCTTACAAGAGCGACTTCTTGTGCCCACCCACCCACTCCGGGTTGGATTTTGTAGAAGTAATTATTTAGTCTTTACTTCATGTCCGTGACAGTATGTAGAGTAGGGCGGTGGATTCATTCTCGTGCATACTCATCGCCCTACGGCCTGGGCAGCGGTTCACGAATCCGACCGCTGCTGGTCTCCCACACCCAACAATATACGGCTGTCTTGACCTCCTTTTGCATGTGTGGTAAAGCAGCGAACAAGACGATGGAACACGCGAAGCCGCTTGTCCTCGTTGAAAAACGCTGTTACATCGCAACGATAAATCGTATATATGGAATCGCGTAATTGAGCTCAATCCACCAACCAAACTCCATGATGAATCGAATGGCGTTGCTCATAACTCGATCGCCGTCAAATCTGGGCGCTTCTCTATGAATTTTTGGCCCTTCGTCTTCGTCCTTGGATGTAGGTTTAGGTTTGGCTGGCTGAGGAATCTGCGCCGCTGGGGTATCATCATCATTGTCCGGAATTTCGGTTTCAGGAGGGGGGCAATCGTCTGGGATATCCATCAAGCCAGGCATATCATCAGCGATGAGCGGCTCAGACTCGTCTGCGCCAGGGTTGTCCTGCGATACACCCGTTGGAGTCCAAGGAGAGCCGCTGGGGATTTTCGTGCGTGCGCTCGCCTGATCGTACTCTTCGCGCGATAGTGATTGCTCGTACGCTGTCTGGGAAGCGTAACGTTCGCAGAGAATACTTGCTTGATCGAGAAGATCATCCAAGCTCGGCAGACAATCGTGGGCTGCAAGCTCATCGAAATGGATAAGCAGGTCGGATTCCGAGTCGACTCCCAAGACAAGGCTGAAAAGGTGTAATCAGGCCATGCGGCAGAATTGAAAAGTAGTACCGCCAACAATCTACAGATAGCTATAAAAATTTCGACTGTCTTAATTTTTTTTTTGGCGTTCTAGAGTCTGACATCTGGGAGACTACCGACAATCGAGAATTTGAGCCTCCCAGATCATAATCATGCTTCGACTTGTTGGGTAAAAGTCGCATTTTTTGAAATCAGTGGGTCGCTTCATGTTCGCGGCGTTTGAACTGCGGGACAGGGATGACGGATCTTTCGACGCAGCCGGTCCGTAATGATTAGACGGGCAGGAGTTTAGGTCGGTGGCTTTGATATGCCATGTCTCGGGAGTGCTAAGGATGTTTGGGCAAGACTTGTATACGTCCTGCGTCACAGCGAGATATTTCTTCAGACGCATAATGGTGGCGTGCGATGCGCCATCTCCGCGAACCCAAGACAAAATATTGTCGGATTTCTCGGGCTCAACACCCATCTGTTCATGTCCAGCAGCGCGCGTGCCGTCCCTCCCGCCTCCACTTCTCGTTCGCTGTTGGTTGCCAGTGGCTGGACCACCCTTTTGCACACACGCAATGTTTAGCGATGGGGGGGGGGGGGGTTCGAAAGCGAGCCGAGATTTCCGTGGAGAGAGGGTGTAAATGCGGTGAGTACTCTGAAAGGACGCGGACGAAATGCAGGTCGGTAACATTGTGATTCTGGGACCAATCAATGTTGTCGAAGACGTTCTCTGCGGTCATCGTTTGACGTTCCTGTTTGATGACACGAGCAATATGATCACTAGCATCCCATGCGCCCGGTTTACAGTCGATATAGCGGAACGCCGTGCATGCGGTCCCGACCTTGAGTTGGTTTTCGCGTCCTAAACCGTGCTCGTAAACCGGGGAGTACTCTTGCACATTGTCGAGTATTTTCCCCCATTCCGATTCGTCTCGTGCGGTCGCAGCTTTGCACTCTCTTGCAGGTCACCCATGCTCGCATCGCTCATAGAATGCAGGGCTTTGATGCAAGTGCTGTTGGCGATGGTGGAGCCGAAGCGAGAATATACGCATTTAACATCGACATGGGATTTGCACGCGAAGTGCCAAATACCCAACGGCAGTGCCAGATCACCGCTTGCATACGAATTTCGGCTGACAACGAAGGAACCGATAGCACCGACTTGGATCTATATGAAGGTGCGAGTTAGTTGGAAGGCTGATGTATCAAGTACAATTCACGCACGACAGGGTGGTGGCACAGAGAGCGAGGGCGAGGAGGGGGGGCAGCGATGGCGAGACCGGGGAGAACAACGCGGCGGCGCATTTCAAGTTGCGCAAGCAGAAGCAGGCAGCCGACCAGCAAAAGGCCGCCGTGTCCAAGCAGCGTATGCTCCAGGGCATACTGCCCCAGAAGCCCTCCCGCAAGCAGCCCAATGCCATCGCCGGCCCCAGCAAGACGAAATCCCTCAAGGACATTGGCGTATCATCTTCTGGCTCCGGCTCGGCCTATGAGGGCGACAGTGGCGACGACGCCACTTGAAACGCATCCGCCGCCCTTGCTCCCTCGATCGACGCCTGGGCCGTTTTTTTTTCTCTTACGCCTCCCAACTCTCCGGGCCTCTGACGCTTCCCTGTGTCGCGGGCAGCATCTCTATATGTTTGCACGATGTCGCTGTGACCGCCTCTCTCCCCTGCGACTTGATTCTTGGCTTCGACTGGCTCCACCTCGTTCGGAACTCTGCACCGCAGTCCGTTGTGCATCTGGGTTCTGGCTCGCTTGATCTCCGGACAATGGGCTCGCTGCTTGTACAGCCATCATCTATAGGTGTGTGGTGGCATATGTATTACGACTTCCACATACTTACTTGTTTACTCTCAGCCTCCTCCCCTGTCGCACCGGTGTTCCGAGAAAACATCGGTGTGGAGTTGTCGGCCTCATCAAGGTCTGCGGGCGGACCTGATGTAGTACCTGCCCCCTCATCGATGCCAAGTACGCTAGGCATCGATGTTGTAGGAATGTCCGGTCAGGATGTTCGCGCTGCTATTACGCCAGCAGCGCACCCTCGAAACTTGATTTTGCATGATGATTTGACTATAAATGATGATCCTTTTGTTTGCATTTCTGTCCATGAAAAAACTGCCGTTATATGCTTCCTTATTCATAGTCAGCAAACTGTGGTTCAAACTTTGAGGGTTATGAGTGGATGACATCAGCACGTGTCTATAAGAAACTCCAATGAGATGCGCAAAAGCGCCGATACCTTACGCTCGGAATTTCTCATTCATGAATGTTCAGAAGCTTGTCTCATATTGAGGTCGGAAGCTATGCTAGTCGAATTGAATCCACCTCTGCTTACAGCCAGTGAAATCCAACGGTGTCTGCTGCTGCTTGGGACCAGAAAGCGGAAAGCTCCGCTGTTGTCTGAGACTCCACGTAAGATGCCCCCGCAGCCCCAGGCGCCGCCGCCCACCCGCACATATTCTCATCCATTACACGACCGGGCGGGAGTGGTTTTCCTGCCGTCCGCCTCGTCCCATCCATCGTCCTCGAGTCATCCTCCCTGCAGACAAGGCGGGAGATTTATCGGAGCCCGCCTGTGCTTCCATACCCGTCCAAATGTATCAATACTGTACCATTGTTGTTCCAACTCTGTATTTCCAAGTCGCGCAATACTAGGATTATTTAATTAATGCCTGTTTGATGTCTCTTCAGCAGAAGTCATGATAAATAGAAAAGGATTGGTTCCCACCCACCTAAAGGTTCAGCACCCGCCTCGGAGCGGCCTAATCCACGTCATTCAAATATCCAGCGCACTGGAGAATATATTGAGGAGTTTGCTAACCAAGACTTAGGGCATACCACCCTGTTTTACCTTTGAACCAGGGATATTAGTGCTAAATTAGGCGATTTCGCTTATCAAGTCATCACTGCACACAATAAATACAACAACCACCCTAAGCACTGTAAATCATTAGTAGAAAAAGATTGGTCAAGTTTTCAAGGCGTTTGGTGTAGAATTGAGCACTAGAGGGGCATTAGTGAACAATCACTGTTTTTGGAAATTTTTGATCCGCAAATAGCTGTAACAGATTCTTTTCACTTCACTATATTTTACCTTTTGCGTTAGCTGCTTAGCTAGACGATACATGACTGGGAAGTTGTTTTTCAAGTGGCGAATAAGTTCTGTGCATGCCTTATTCAACCCGGGAAATATTGAAATACGGGAACTACTCACTGTCGAGGTTGGCGCGCGAGGCTTTGGAAATTGTGATGATCTGACGATTTCCGTGGAAGCACTTGTAGTGCTTGTCCCCAGGAGTACCATTATGACCAGCTGAGTTCTGGGTAACGACCTCATAGAAGAGGTAGATCGGATTACGGGTCTAAAAATTCAAATGGGCGAGTCAATGCAACGAAATAACACTATAGGTTAGAAATACTTACAATTCCCGGTTTAGTGGGGGTTCCATCTTCTTCTTCTTCAACAGTCGGCTGATTGGTCTTGTTAGTGCCCAGCGCACGGGCAGAGCCCGAGGTCTGCTTCCGCTTGCGACGACTCATCAAAACCAGAAATTAAATCAAATGGAATGAACAATTACTTACGATAGGTGGAGCGTCCTCGTCGTCAACCTCCTCGACACTGGCCCGACGATGGAGCTTTTTGGTGGCTGGGGCACTGGCAGAGTCCGAGGTCTGCTTGCGCTTACCGGCAGAGGTGGCACCACGAGTCTGGGTCTTAGTTTTACCGCGCTGTGGGACAGTCTTCGACAGAAGAACGGAGACAAGCTGTAGCAGTAAATCAGCAAACATAAAGTGTGTAAATTATTTCTGACCTCGTCGTTGTCTACATCCATCTCATCATCGCTGCCCTCAGAATCGGAGGGATCAACGAGGTCCGGAAGCTCGAAGTCATCGTCTTCTTGATCACTGACCGACTCGGGGACTGCTTTCACGCGGGGAACCCGAGCGCGCGACTTTTTGGGACCATCGAAGAAGGGATTACCATCGTCGTCGGCCTTCTCAGCAGTAAGAGACTGAGTAAGCTTGTCTGTCTCTCTCTTGCGGGTGCCACGGCGAAGACTTGGCAGTATATATCAGTTTTAAACTCATGAAAGAGTATAATTTAAACGTTCACCAGTTGATTTAGCAGGGATTGCCTTGATATCGGACTCAGATTCGTAAAATTCGATGTCTGAGGCATCTTTGAGGTTCCCGTTGGCGTCGCGCGCACACTGGTCAGACATTGCTGAAAGAAGATGGTGAAAATCTGTGGGGTGCTTCCCCAGCTTTTATTTGCTTGCAATCGGTTGCCGGTCCGGTCTGCGCCTGCTTGAGTATAACTAAATGGATAATTGCTAGTGCCCCAAGGAAAAACAGAAAATTTCATGAGTTTTACCGCTGATTGATTTCCACCCTCCCTATGTAATGCTGAAACACGATTATCGAGTCTTGCCGCTATATCATTTTATGAGTGACTCACAATTCAAGTTATGTGCCTGTGCAATCTGGTATTTTGGCCCCCTCAGATACATCATTGTCCGTGCGAAAGGTATTGTGCTCCTTGTGCTACTCCTATTCGGTTTATTTTCCCGTGACCCCCACATCGAGAAGATCAATTATTCATGCAAGCACTTCGGAGGTGGGACACAGTCTCGCTGGTTTGTCGCTGATATCATGCCCTACCACTTGGGCGACCTTCCACCATGGTCAGACGACCGTGAGATGTTATATGTCGCCCACGGTTCAGTAACCATATGAAGTTTGCTTGATCACTTTGCGTCTCATCGCATGATCTGTCTTAATCTGTGATTGTTCAATCGCTTGTAGTGTGCCATTAGTATCCAAAGGAACATTTATTTTATTATACAACTCGGGTGAACAAGGGGTAACGAATGAACTGGTGAAACGTGTTCAAACCGAAATTGAAGGCAAAAAGGATGAGAGCTGATTAACAAAACAGCGATGAACAAAACAGAATTGGATCGAATCGGTCTTGCGAATGGGGGAGGAACGATTAGCGGAGGGTGGTGGAAATCAAGCGAATGGTTGAGGCCCCGAGCTGGGAATCATGTTAAACAGAACATGTTAACCAGAACAGTGTTGAAGGACTTACAAGCTCGAAAAAACCTGAAACTACTGAACGTAGAAAGAATAAGACGGCTGATTAACAAAACAGCGATGAACAGAACAAAATTGGCTTGAGTCAGTCTTGTGGATGAGGGAGGGACGATTGGCAAAGGGTGGTCGAAATCAAGCGAATGGCCGAGCCCGGAGGGAAAGTGATGCAAGCTGGGAACCATGTTAAACAGAGCGTGTTAACCAGAACAGTGTTTAAGGACTTACATGCTCAAGAGAAGCTGAACACTCAGTGTAAGACAGATGATGAACGAAACAATGATGAACGGAACAGAGTTGGATTGAATAGGTCTGTGGATGAGGGAAGAACTATTAACAACAGATGGTTAAAACCTAAACAGAAAGGTGGTGCAAACTAAGACCCATGTTAACCAGAATGGTGTTCAAGGACTTACACGTTCGATAGAGGTTAAAATATTAAAAAACAATAATGAACGGACATTCAATGCAAAGGCAAACCAAAGTGACCTACTGAACAGATCGCGACGGTGATCATTCCTCCACAACTTCATTGCCGTCTGAATCAACCATATACCACCCAGGTCGACTGCGAAGAGAATTAGCTCGGACTTATGCCAAACTCGTGGAATGTAGGGCACCTTGTCCTCGACTTTACACCGGTGTTTGACTTGGTCGACGGGACTGTGGTGCGTGTAGACCTGCGTCTGGTTGACGCCGTAGAAGAGGATGCCGTGGTGTTACTTGTGGATGGTCAGTTTCCGCAATGGAGTGGAGAGCAGCAGGCGCAGGCTTACCGCAGTTTAGGTTGTTTAGCATCTTGCTTACGGCGCTCTTCTGTCCCTCTAGTCTCCAGTCAGAACAACACCCAGATCCAAATCAAAAGCATACTTACTCTGGTTCTTTCTTAGCCTTTCTTTTCACACCCTTTTGGCGCGAGGGAGGGGTCGGCAGTGGGGAAGGCGAACGTAAGGGCTGCATCGGGGGTGGAGTGTTTGAGCCGTCGCGCTGGCTAATCGGAGATGAACCAAACACCGGAGATGGCCTCTCAGAGAGCTCTGGATCCACAATTTTCCGTTCATGACCTGTGTCGAGTGGACCCGTTGGTCCTGATTCAGATTTTGGAGGCTGTATCGTCGACGATTGGGGAGGGGCTGAATTGTTGTGCTTGAGAATCGATGGCGGGGGAGACGGTGGTTCCAGCTCAAGAAAACAGAATGGTGCAGGACTATCGATGAGGGAGGTCGACAGGAGCTCTTGAGTGAGTGTGAGGACTTGCACTGCGGATAGGTTCTGCGGATGGTCTAATTTCATTCTAAATGCTTCCGTGTCATAATATGCGGCCGGGTCAGAGACGATTTTATCCCATGGGATGCTTGTTGCTCGACCGCCGACCGCCCGATGGGCTACATCATATTTAATTGCAGCAATGAAATGAACATTCAACTGCTCACCCCAGCATTGGTCGAAATAATCAGAGAGAAGGGTGCGGACTTCTGCTATCTTGACGGTGTTGACATCAATAGATGGGAAGACAGGCTGCCCAGCTGCGTTGCGAGGGACCAATGGATTTGGAACCACGTGGGCTAGACCAATAGTCAACTGTAACATTCAATGCAGCAAGACAACGGCGCACATGGTATTGAATGATCACAGAAATCCCACCATGCGTTCTGATATTCAGCATGAAAATCCAGTCCAACACCGAAGTTCGTGTCGTTGTGGACAGAATGACTGTGAATGCTACATCCAGTTACACAAAAGCCCAAGTTTGCACGTCTGCGGAATATTGAACATACCTCCCGGCCATGAGATCGCCATTCCCAACCTCTCGAAATGAATACCATCACACCATCTCTGCATCACCGATAAGTCCGCCTTGACACAGGTCTCGGAGCGCAAGACTCATAGTTTCAACAAATTCACGTTGGTTTCTGTGTCCCATTGAATACAATGAACAGAAGATGAGACAACTTACTCACTGTGAAGTATCTCCTGCCTCTTTCTCTGCACGCTCGTTCCAGTCCAATTGCTCTTCTCCACTCAATGAGTCCCAGCGCTCTTTGAGAACGTTTTGGTACACTGCAGCCAGGCTTTTGTTGTCGGTGTCGAGAAGGCGTTGATGAGCTGCGGCCGTGATGGACTCCGAGTTTTCCTTGGCAAATTGCTGACGTCCACTTGTGATGGAGGAAAATTTGAGCAACGGGTTCGCTTTCCTGTTGGCGAGAGCTGGGGTTGGTATCGCGGTCGCAGACTTGCGGTAAATCTGGTTCCGATAGTTCGTGAGCTTCCGGACAATCATCTGGGAAATCATTCAGCCTTGCAAGCGTGGAGGCGAACAATGCAGATACCTCGAACCATGCCTTCCTTGGATTCTTTTTTAGGTCCAGGTTGGTAAATGCGGGGGATTCCATGATGCTGGAGGCGGTTAACTGAGCACCATCTACTCCTCTGTCCAACTCTTTTGCAAATTCCGGGAAGAACGACTCAATGTGATCATTCTGGGGACGGTAAAACTGACCCTTCGCCATGAATCCGTGTACCGATGGGATGGGAAGATGAGGGCAAGGGAGGGTGGTGGTAGAAGCAGGAAGAGAATGAGGAACAAGTGGTAAATGCGGCGAGACAGATGGGGGATCTTCTCATGTTTGGAAGGAATGGATCGACACAGGGTCGTTGCGCCGCCGGAAAAATCCTGGCCCTGAATCTGTTGGATAAACGACGGCCGTAAGCCGCGTGTGTGTCATGAGTGCCTTGTTAGTCTTTCAGGTTCAACTCTAATGTGCATCTGTTTCGAGTCTGCTGTACATTTGATCGGGGATCTGCATTGAAACGGCCCTGAAACTACCAGAAATAGAGATCTCAGTTGGTTCAGAATATATTCGGCCTTGTGTTACGAGATCAACGAACATAGGCGAGGCAGTGGATCACGTTACCGTGTCACCAAGGAGCGGGCGAACCGGGAGGGGCCAGTTAACTAAGGGTACTTGTTTATCGTTAAGGCAATAGACGGCTTTGAACTCGCTCAAGAATAAATACACTACCTATCGCCCATTTGTCTTGAAAACCAGAACATCATGATCGGACAAATAGTGATCAACATTGGTTGAAAAATCATGCATGGGTTGCTCATCCAAAAATATGTGTGAGACAAACTCGGTAGCTACAGCGCGGTTCAAAGCTCGGGTTGCCTTGGCATATGCAGTCCGAGCCTGTTTCCCCACCCTTATATTCCTATCCCCGGGTTGCCCGAGTTGTCTACCCGCTGGATTGAGGCTTTTAATCACACAGGTTTAACTTCATCCAATTCGATGAGCACAATTTGGCATGGAGTACGTGTTTCAGGTTTATCCACCCAGAAGAAAATCAAATGTACTACCTTCTGCTTCCGTTTCGTTTCCATTCCGCCAAGTTCCACTGGCATTCTCAACCGTGGAGTGGAGCTGTGGGCGCAGTTCGCTGTTTCAGAGTTATCAACCCTGGCGGGCCGCTCGCTTGAAGAAGATCAAATGCATTACCTTCTGCTTCCGTTTCTTTCCCATTCCACCATGTTCCACTGTCGTTGACAACCGTGGAATGGAGCTCTGTGGATGTAAGTTCTCTGTTTCAGGGTTTATCAACCCTGGCGGGCGGCTCGCTTGCGATGTGATTTGATGCATTCGGGCAAGTCGGGAGCTTCTGCTCCCTGACATTGCTTCCGCTCATTCACCGCCCTTGCTTGTTTCCGACTTGTCTGGTGAGCACCCACCCCTGGTATATAAGTGTCTCCGCTTTCGTCTTCAATTCCCTATTCTACTACTTCCTCATGTCCGACTTCCCTTTTGCACAGTGCCTTGGCTACTTTGGCGGCAAGAAGAAGATGCAGGCCGAAATCAATCGTGATCTCTCCAAATTGCTTGCCAAGCTTGTTCCTTGTCCACACGACGCCATCCGGCCTACCCATTTCGGCGATCACGTTCCCACAAGTCCAAGGCAAAATGTTGGAGGCGGAAAGAAGGGACTTTGGGGCTTTGGACAATGGTATCAGTGGGTGAGTCTCGTTTTCATTGTTCCTTCGTTCGCTCTTCATTGATGTATGGTCCAGTGCCGAGACGACTCACATCCGAATTGCCCCAAACATTATCACCAATTCTCTGCTGCTCGTAGAGATCTCGCCGACACCAACATCGAAGTTCGGGATCTGCTCCGGGCCAGGGACGAGGTTGCACCAACTCCAAAAGGACCCTGCGTGGACGAACGTCGACGACAGCGCCCTGCCCCGTACCCCTCCAGCTCCTCTTCCCGCACCAGGGCATCCCCAGGCACCTCCCTGACTCCGACGCGTCGGAGAGTCCGGTTCAGCTCCCCTCTGTCTCGCCCGTCTGATTCTTCAACATCTACCACTCTGGTTGCTAATACGGTGGGTATTACTTTGCTCGCAGTGCGGATAACTGGCTGACACATCTCACCAGTCTTCCCCATCCCAGTCGTTCCTTCCTTATTCGCAAACCCATTCTCTGGCCCTGAATCCTGGTATGCATAGCCTTTCGTTCTTGATTAATTCACCCTTTCATTCGCCATTTGCAGTCACCACAATCACTTCCCAACCTCAACACGTCCCAGCCCACTATTCCCCAGATGGCTTTATTCTTCCTCTTACCATGGTTCCTCCTAAATTATGTATGCACTGCTTAATTCTGTTTTGTCTTCTCTTACAATGGCGGTGTACAGCCCAGGTCACAACCACGGATAGCGGCTCAAGCACCTCGGCTCGTAGCCCGTCTCCGGACTTGGTGTATCCTGCTGTTCTCGACATTTTGACGCCCATCCGCCTCGTTATCTTTGTCAAGGTCTGTGGTTACTTCATTTGATTCCTTTTAGCCTCGATATTGATATTTTACCAGGATACGGAACCCCCGGCTCGCATGACTGTCTACCCGCGTGAAAAAGAGCCATAAGACGAGGTGCCAATGTTTTTCATCGCCGACTACCACGAGACGCTTCTCCGCATCGGCTTCAACACCCGAATCGAGGGCGAGCGTTACCTAGATTACATTCAAACCTGGACACGCGACACCTGGCAGATCGGCGTCCCCGTTTCTTTCGCGAACCGGCTGATATTCATTCGTTCCGAAGGTGTCTATGCGGATATTGATGGTTGCCTCGATGCGCCTTTCCCTTAGATCTACCTCGTTTCTTCTACCGCCACTGATACAATACCCTGATATACCCTGGCACATTTGAACTTTGAACTACCAATGGACTGCCTCCTGTATGGCTATCATCTATCATCGCTACAGTCGTCAAATTATCACCCTCGCTTGTTTTTTTTGATGATCCACTGCTCCTTGAATAGGTGTCCTGAATCACTTCTTCATTTTGTTCTCACGGAACCATCCGATGAATCCTATTTATTATTTGAGGTAAAACACAGCCCTTTTTTTTGCGCTTAAATAGCAGTACACTCTGCTCTTCTCCCCTTCCCTTTCTACCGCCATTAGCAAAAAGCGAAAGCAGCCGCCGATGGACAGAATGACCCATGTTCCCATCCGCAATCCTTCTGCCAAGCATGTCCACCACACAATCACCTCCGATGCCGGAAGCTCTAGCCACACTCATGTGCTTGCGACGGCACCGAGACTGCATCCACTAAAAGTAACATTGAATCAAGATTCGGGATCCGAGGCCAACGCCAACACGGAGACGTTGTCGGAACCGAATGTTGAAAAGCGCAAAGCTCGTATTTAGGTGGGTATCTGCGAGTGTCTATCTATCGACCCTGATATGTGTGCATACCAGAATGGCCAGCTATTGGATGACTTCGGGGACAATTTCGACGAGATTGGGAAGCTTCTCCTCGACCGAGAGGCAGATATCGACACTGAACTTCCTTGTGCCTGCGGATCCGGAGCCAATCGAACTACGAAATGCTTTGATTGCATAAGTTATCCGGCTGCGTGTCCAGACTGCTTCATTCGATCTCATATCCACCATCTGATTAATTGGGCGGAGGTCTGAGACCCACTTGCTCAGTTCTTCATTCGGAATGACATTTCGAGGCTCGGTCACACCATTCAACTTGGACACAACGGCAACACATGCAAAGACCCGACTCCGGCGCGCATATTCACCATTGCTGATGGGAACGGTGTCCATTCGACAAAGCTAGCTTTTTGCGGCTGTCAGGAGCAACCCCCGAATAAAATTCGACAATTGATGCGTTCCGGGATGTTCCCAGCTACCGCCAAAGATCCACATACAGCCTTCACAATTAATATGCTCAGAGACTTTCAACTTCACAATTTCGAATCCAAGAAGGCCGCATATGATTATCTGGGCGCTATTCGTCGATTGACTGACAATTCATTTACTGCTGATGTTCCGGTACGAATCATTGTTCGCATGAATTGGCATAACTCCCACGCATTTTACAGAACCCATACGCTGCTTTTCTGCGAGTAGTTCGTGTGTTTAATTTCCTCACCCTGCGGAAACGCTCCGGCCAGTTCCACGGAATTGATGATGTCCTCTCACATCGCCCAGCCGGCAACCTCTTTGTTTGGTGCCCGGCCTGCCCCGAGCCAGCCTTCAATTCTGATCCGAACTGCCCGAAAACTCCGGTAAATTTGCGGTACATCATACAGTTCCTGAGACCAACGTATACTCACCTCTCAAAGCAGACATCTGAATCAGACACAACGAACACTCGATGGAAATCACCAATGTAACCAATTCAGTAAAAATACAGACCCTGACGATGTTTCTCTCTGCGCGGGAAAGGGTTACTTCCCACCTGAGTCGGAATATCAGGAGTATTTGCGAGCGGTGCCCGAGTCAACCGAGGTACCATTACATCTGCTGTCCATATCAACTGGCTGATAATTGTACTAGAAATCCACCTGCAACTATCTCAAGGTCGTCAACAAGCAAGACAAGAAGAAGTTCAAGAACATGGCTATCACTGGAACCGTAAACTGCCAGTGCAGCCATGTGTCCATTCTTTCTGGATTATTCTGGTCGTAAATGCTCCTACACTCATTTCGAACCTACTTACAATCAGATTTGCTAACGCAGACTATGCTTTGGCAATGGCCCTGCGAAATCGCAAACCCAGAGAAAAGTTTACGTTCGAATTTCAGGCTGAGATTGGTGATTTGGATGAAGCCGCGACCTATGACATTGCGTGCGAGTACGTGGTTAACCTGGTGTCCCGGTTCGAAAAGCATTTTCCAGATCAACTGCAATCCGTCAAAAAAATGCGCTGGGGGGTACCGGCACTGCATGTCCAAGGGCATCAAGATTCCTGTACGTACCTCTTTGGCACGGCGTACATGGAATGTGTTGGCCATTTTCATGGAGAAACTGCGGAGCACTATTGGCCCGAAGCCAACCAACTCGGTCCACATGTTCGACAAATGAACCTTGGCCATCGACAAGACACAATAATCAATCATCATGGCGACTGGAATCACAAAAAAACTATGCACCTCGGTATGTCGTTGTTGGTTGAACCTCGCAAGTACTCACCTAAGTCTCTCGAAGCTGTTGATCTTGCCGAAGATATCCAGGAGGCCAAGCGCAAATACACCGAGAAGCGAAATCCTTTCGTCGCACTCAGTATTTCATCAAAAGACAGAGTCCCGGAGTGGCGGAAAATGCCTCGGACGTCAAAAAAAGTTGGGAAGGAAGCAGTGGCTACTGGATGCGCTCGACAGACCATCGATGCCCTATTTCATTGCGGGCTTTCCATCTGCTACGACTCAGTGCTGAGCTTGATCAAGTCGCTGGCGAATCATTGCATGCTCGAGGCGATTGATTTTGCCGCCTATCTCCACGGCTTCTGCTACGACAACATGAATCTCAGTGGCTCAATATTTGTTGAGCAGCGCGGCGCCGGCGGCCCTGCCAAAGTTACTTCCGGAACTTTCGGTGTTCTCTACAAGCTTCGGAACGCAATTCCAGAGCACATGCTGGTTGCTCCAATCATGAAGCGTTTCAAGCTTTCGAAAGGGCTCGAGTTTAACCGCGATATCAGGCTGGCCTTGGACCACCTCCGCTCTCTACACGATCAGCTCATCGTCGTTGTTATTCAGCGCATGTTCCCCTTTGTTCCAGCCTTCGAGGAGTTGGAGAGCAGTCCCGCTCTTCAGCACGCCGTTCGACGTGGTATCCCCACGGGGTATAAACCGATTTTATGTCCACTGCGAGCGACGACGATTGAGGAAGCCACAGTTCGCGGAAACCTCCTCTTCCATGACGACATCTATCTTAATCAACTAAAGCGAACGTCGGAATCTCTCAGCGAATATGTTATTCCTGGATTCCACGATCAACTCACGAATGCACGCATCAGGTCAGCGCAGATCCTACGCTCGAAGGACACCAACGCCTGGAATCGCCGCGAGATTTTCCAGCTTGGATTTGGCTTGTTCCATCTCTGCCTGAACCTAGTCTGGGCCATCCTACACGTACATCGCGGAAAGATCAATGAAGTCGGCAGCTTGTCGTATTTCTTTTCCCTCATGGAGAAGGTGCGCCTTGGGAATGAGCAGCCCGATTACCATACTCTCCTTGTGGCATTGATGCAGATTCTTGATGGACTGCTTCTCAATGCGTGGTTGCAGGAGTGCGGCTTTGCATCCCTCCAGCTGTTCGCAGAATCGAAGCCGTCTCCGGAGAAACTACGGGAAATTGCTGCTCGCATCCTCACCGAGTACGCGACCCCAATCCCCTCTCGTTCTGTACCACCAGCGGAGCCCAAAAAACCGCCGACATCCGACACCGAGTCCAGCGATTCATCTAGCGATACCAACGACGAACCTGAACAACCGCCACAATCGGCTCAACCATCTGACGACATTCCCCATCAGAATCTCCGAATTTTGGCCAGAGATTTATTGTTCATCGCTGCGGTGATCCGTGCAATCTCAGACGGCGATATTGGGCGTGTCGAGGTGATGCTCCCCCATCTAGCGATGATGTTCCGCGGTTCTGGTTGCAATAAATATTGCACCGAGATTTTGCACTTCATCCACAACCTCAAACACGTGTGGACACCAGAGTTCGCGTACGAGACTTATTCCCTCCCGCTATGGGCAGTACTGATTGGGTTGGCAGGAATATCATGCGGGACAACATGATTATTTGCATTTCGGGCCTCGGTGCTGGGCATTGCATGCTGATGGATCTCAACATCGAGCATCTAATCGGATATTTGAAGGTGATTTACTTCCATTTGTGTGCCCGTCTTCCATTCATCCTGTCGTTCAAGATCTTGCTCCAAGCCAAGGGACTCAATTCCACCTGGAATCGCCTTGGCAATATTTCCGCCGCCATTGTTCACCTCCAACGAGTGAAGAAGAAAGTTGCCGCTGCTCTCGATGCCGCATATCAGAATACTGGGCACACTACGCCGGACACCTCCCACCTGGTTTGGCGAGTTCAACGAAAGATTGCCGAAGAGCAGCTGCAGCAGCTACAGCCCGGAAGGTCAGTTACACCGGGACGGAAACTCACCAAGAATATTTTGGTCATCGGGGAAGCAAAACTACGATCTTCGACGCTAGGAACTTTCAACAAGAAGATTATGGCGATGATAGAAGGGCATCTGTTTGAGGATGATGAAGATGAAGTTCCCATAATGAGTTTCAGCACGGCACGACTCCCAGATGAATGATACTATCAAATTACTCGACTGTACACTAATTATCTACCTCTTTGCTAGTGTTGACTCGAGTCTGAAATCTCGCACTTCTACGCAAATTCGTGGATACTTCAATGAGTGGCCCATTCCGTCGGGAAGCGGCTGTATCGTGGACAAATTCATCATCGCTCTCATCGTGTGTTCGACGGGTCTTTGGGTGCTTGATGGGTACGTTGCGCGCAGCTGCAGCGGATGCCGAGATTAGCTCGAGGTCGTAGGTAGAGATTATGGCAAAAACTTTGGCCCCCCACTCCTCCTCCCACTCTTGGGTCTCCTGGATCGTGGAAACTACTTGCGCAATCGATTGAATTCGCGTGGGATGGACAGTCGCGAGAGCCTTGATTGATTTCGGAGGGAGAATAAAAGTTGGGGGGCGAACAGAGCGAAGTGGATCGGATGCATGCGCAGTCTCGAGCCATAGCTGCAAACGATTCTCGAGCTCGTCTCGGTCAGAAACTTTCCGGTTTGGGAGCCCTTTCGCTTTCCTCTTCTTGCCCTTGGGGGGATTCAACCAAACACGGTCTGTTTCATCGTGATCACCGGCGTAAATAGCACCATTGTCGCCAGAGTAGATGAATCGACCAGGGAAGAAAGTACGCTTGTCGAACTGCTTCGAAGGGTGGCCCGGGTGGTTCAAGTCGCAATACCACTCGGTAGAAATTGCAAGCGCTGTGCGAATTCTTTGAACTGGCTCAAAAATATTGAAGGCACACGGAAACACGTACCCTCTGGAGAATTATCTGCTAGATATCGACGAATCATCTCTCGAAGGCACACCGTCGATCGCACATATAGAATCATGGCCAGTCCAGCGCGCTGCGGTTTTTTAGCATCTTTGACGAGACGGCCTGATATTGGGCGGTCAGGATCTGTGCCATTCGGATCGACAGCATCGAGGGACGCCGTGTAAACCCATGGTTCAGCCATTACCAGGTAAACCGCGACCTTCCCTCGCCTTCCGGCCCTCCCTGCCCGCTGCTGAGAGGTCGGTTTCTTCTGTGGACAGCCATAGTCAATGACGGCGTCGATATCGGGAACATCGAGTCCCTAAACGTCATCAAGATAGAACGAGTTGTAAGATGAGGAAATCTCACAGTGGATGCGCCTTCAGTAGCATGAAGAATTTTACAAGTGCCATTAGGGTCAGAAAATCGTCGAAGACCTTGGTGAGATAGTCTTTCGACATTCCGCCGTGATAGTGACGAACGAGGCCTGAGTTTTGGAGATGAACTGGGAGCACCGTTGTGGATGCTGGCGCGGTCGGAATCGGAGTCCTGAACCCGACGGTCTACTACTAGGTATTTTCGGTGAATACGATAAGCTGAAATCAGCACTCGCAGCAAAGGGTACTGAAAAAAAACTTGCCATGTCCCTATGCTGGAGATCTACTTGAAAGAGTAATACTTTTATACTACATATTATACAGGTTGAATAAAAATAAACGAGGCACGAGAGGAAATGCGGAATTCCCGCGTGGTGCCAACTCTCTAGTTTCCAAAATGATACACCCAGATTTGAGCCCGCAATGAGAAATATGGCGGAAACGATCAAAAAAGCCCAAAATGGGGAAAAAAAAAACGGCCGCGCCCTATGTTCCGCAAAGAGCTGTAAGGGGACTTTCAAGGACCACCTCGTCGGCTGGGAGGGCGATTATCTCGAGAACGAGCACGGCAAATCTAAGGCCAAGAAGATCATGGCAGATATTGATCAACGGTATGTCTTCCACCCGCAAAGCGAATATCTGGTGACAGCTTCTCAGCATCGCAGCTGTCCCTCCATTTCCAGGGCTTCGTCGGTTTCCGTAGGGCCGAGGCTTCAAACAATGGACGGGGGACGATTCCAAGGCGCTCATGAAGGTCGTTCCCTTTTTTTACTATGCTCATCGTGTACTGACATATTATAGGTCTATCTCCCCGCGCTCAAAGGCCATGTCCCCGCTCAGATGCTGCGCGCCTTCAGCGCTGGTTCGTCGGAATGTCGTTGACGAGGTCACGCTGGACGCGATCGACACGGCCCTCGCTCGGTATCACCGCGAGCGTGTCATCTTCGTCGACCATTATCGCCACCTCATTCAAGAATTCGGGGCTCCCAATGGCCTGTGCTCGTTGATCACGGAATCCAAGCATACCAAGGCAGTCAAGCAGCCTTGGCGACGCTCTAGTTGCTACGAAGCACTGTCCTAGATGCTCACCATCAATGACCGGCTCGACAAGCTCGCAGCTACTCGGGTGGACTTCACAGCCCGCGCTGGCCCGAATGCCCGTCCTCTTCCCACTCCTGCTCTACCCCCTCCGGCTGAGGATGAGGATGAGTCACTCGGAAAATTCTCGGGGAAGTTATATTGGCAAAAACTCCTGGTGCGTTTTCATTCAATTGTTTATACTGTATCATTCGTGCCCTTGCAGTGCGCAAGTACCCCCGGGCCGAAACCCCGCCGCTTTGGCGCAGTACCTCGATCTCCCCGAGCTCATCCCGCTGCTACAGCGCTTCCTCTATCTACAGGATCACCCGGACCACGATCATAACATCCCTCTTTCCGATGTTCCTCTCGGTGACTGTCCTGATGCTCCCCGTCGCGTCACGGTATTCCCTTCCGCTGTCGCCAAATTCTACGCGCCAAGCGATCAGTCCGGGATCCGCGGGATGCTTCATGAGCGCATCAGGGCTGTACGCTCGTGGCGCGGCGGTGCCGCCCGTTATGATTGCGTATTCGTCGAGGGAAACCTTGATCTCCCTGGCTTTCGTGGTCTGCTCGCTGCCCGCGTCCTTCTCTTCATGTCATTCAAGCACGGGGGCATCACATACCCATGCGCGCTTGTTACCTGGTTTTCCGCGATCGGGGGTGAGCCTTGCCCTGATGTCGGCATGTGGATGGTGGAGCCCGATGTCGACCGCCGCGGGCGGCGGGTAATGGACATCATTCACATTGCGCAGTGCACATCTCATCGGTATCTACGATGATTCACTCCTTCCTCGACATTTCAAATACTCCGATACATGGATCGTTTTGAAGCATTCTATATTAACAAGTACGCGGACCACCATGCTAATGAAATAGCCTTTTAAATCTGCTTCTCCTGTATTGCTACAATAATCTTTAGCCCACCGAAATCTTTCGAGAAATTTGACGTCTTGGACATCTTTGATCACGCCCAAAATTGACTTGCCGGAAAGATGTTTACCAAGACTAAGACGTTCCCCCGAAAAGACAAAGACCCTCCAAGACTCCCGCCCAAAGACCAAAGACGTGTTTCAAAGACAAAGATGCTGAAAGACGGCCCTCAAAGACGTAAGATGCCAAAGACCAACCTGCTGTTTTACTGATCTAGTAGCAGGGCTTGCCATCCGCCAACAAGATTTCTGATTTCACGTTTCGAATCCGCAAATGTTCTATAGTACACACCCCTCACCATTCTCAAAATCACTCATTTGTTCAAGTATGCACTGCTACATTCGGTCTCTCCGACTTATAATAAGTTATTCATGGTGAACTCACAGTAAATCGGAACGAGAAGCTTCAACCCTGTCCTCCTACAAAGAAAAAGGAAGAACAAAAAGATTCTGGAACCAATGAACATATTTGTATTCCGTCTAAACCTAATGCCACCATTGATGGGGGAATCGCGGAAACGAATCCGATGGAGATGAGAGTGGGAGAATCTACTATTGCCTGAGCGAATGTGTTCCAAGCAAGGCTGCTGCCCGCGTTGAATCAACCCCAAAGTCAGCGTAGCTATGGTCTGTAATAGATCATTTTCCGAGTCCATCGGATACCCGACTATCTCGAGGGTAGTGAGGCGAAGATTGGAATGGAATATGGAGTTGATAGCAGAGGATGCGGAATGGGAGGAGGTGCCTGGGCTGTCAAGGCTAATGGACAAGTGTTCCAGGCGGGGAACTGGAAGGGAAGAAGCAAGGTCCGATTTGAGGATGAGATCTAAGTAAGAGGGCCCGAAAATTTCAAGACGGTGCCAATGGACAGAAACCGAACGAAGAAGATCCATAATGGCAACAAACTTGGCTAGGTAGTCCGTTGTAGGGGGATTGGCCAGGAATACCGCTATGGCAGCACGATGAAAGCTGATACAGATGAACAAGCCTGACTCTCCAGCCCGGTTAATCCATGTGTGTAGAAAACTGACTTGAATATCGCAGAGCTCATTAACACGGAACGAGGCATGCATTGATATCGGCTGAGTGTCCATGCAAAAACTTCAATGCGATGGTTTCGACCAAATGCGCCAACCATTCAAGACTTCAGTAATTCACATCGAAATTTGAATCCTCAGAGACTTTCGCACAAACCGATGCACACGCGCCGGAACGTAGACTAACAGTGGAATATCGGCCGACTATTACAGACATGAAAGGGATCACGATCAAGACCTCGTCGTGCTTTACTTGGTGTTGTGGTCCACGCAGTATTTCAGAATCAGCTCCTTCACCTTCTCCTCTGCCGTGGTGGGGTGGAGGATCTGTGTCACCGTCGCCTGTCTCACGTATTCTCGAATCTCGCGATGGACGGCACCTCTATTCGAGCTTCCGTAATTTTCGAATGCCATGCTGATGTCCGCGTTGGTCAGCGGCCGGGCTGGTCTGATAGAGAGAACCACGAGGAATAGCTGGTCCAGGACAAGCGTCAAGTCCACGATGTACGCCATAAAGCAACGGAGGGTTTCAGGGCTGTGGAAGTGTGAGCACAGGATATAGGAGAGCAGTGGATACACACGTATTATCGTACACGCTTGCCATCCGCTGGACGAACCAGCCCGTGAGTGTGATACCTGCAATCACCGGACCGGCAGCGGCGGCGACGGTCGCTCCCAGTCCTACGCCGATGAGCGTCTGAATGTCTTCTAGATTCCTGCGCGCACAGAGTCAGTTGGTATGTGGATACACGCTGGGTGAAAAATGTACATACGGCCCCGACTTTTCTTCCGCCGTATCCTGCGTCACTCGCTGCACGAGACTTTTGATCTGATCCGAGAACGTTTGACCAACCAGGAGCTAAATAAATAACGGTTACTACGACCGTCAGACGAGGTGAATAATCGACGGCGCACTTCATGGGGATCATAGAAGTTCCAAATGTCGACAATTTCTTCGTGAACGGTGGTCAAACACTTGTCGAGCCTGAACTGGGAGAAGTTCGCACTTGACGCGAGACCGCGCCAGTATCCTGGGATTCAATTTCAGACATACTACCTGGCGCGAAAAAAAAAAAAACATGGATTTACGGCTCATGCCGACTCTATCGTATGTACTGAGCATCAGCAACTGAGGCGCCCTGCCAAAAAAGAGCACTTACTCGATGGAAGTAGCGATTGTCACGCGGGTACTCGCCCGCTGCGCCATCGCGGAGACGATCCAAACCTCTCCTTCCACATACCGCTCCACTAAATCTCGAGTGAGTTTGACGAGGGCATCCAAGGCCTGTCGGTCTGGTTTCGAATTGACCTTGCCTGCGAGCCCTGAATGGGTTATCAGCCAGCGCGAACCTGCGGTTACGAAAATCATCTCACCCGAGGATCGTGCATACGGTGGTGTAGGCTTGAGCCGCTGGAGAGCAGCGACGCACAGTTTCTGAAATTTGGTCTCCGCTTCTTTGGCGCAGGACAGCAGGATGTCCGGCGCGCTTTTTTCCTCGTCGGTCAGGTCGAGGTAGATGGAGTAAATCAGTCTGTCGAATTGGGTAAATACCACGACCACTGGCACTGCGCGCTGTTCAGCAAATACGCCAACTTGAGACTCAGTCGTACCTTTGGTGCTGAAAGCAAGTTTGAGGAAATCTTCATCTCCCGTCTCAAACACGCGACTGTCGGCATAAGGAACTTGGATACAGAGCCTGACGGGCTCCGTTACCCAACGAAATATGGCTGTTGACGCAACGCACCAGATAACATGGACCCGTTCCTTCAAATCTACATCGTCGCCGGTACGCGACTCGAGAAATTGTTTCGCCCTCTCCAAATTTTCTTCGTCGCCGGGCTCGAAACCCATGGAGTCATGGAGGACAAAGCGCGGATTCTGCGCGAAGGTGATCGGTTTTTCGATATCGCACTGACCGGGCTGTTCATGCGATACTGACTGAGCGAAGTCCTAAAAAGCCGTTTCAGCGTTATCACCGCATAATGTGAAGGAATCGAACATTCTTATCGATGCCAAATGCATAGTTGATGAGCGAGGACTTCCCTGCCCCAGACTGCATGGTGTCGTTGTCAGAGCAAGATCTCCACCAAATTCCGGCTCACTGACCTTGCCGACTACCAATACACGGAATCTATCGAGGATAAGCACTCTGGATGAAGGAATGATGAGGAAATCGCACTGTGGACATTCATCCAGTATCTCCTTTGTTACAGGCGGCAGGGTACGAGGCGACATGGTGGAAGGCGGATGAGGGTGGGACAGACCTCCGTAAAGCAAGTGCGGTGACCATGTTTGCTTGACGTGTGAAACGAAGGTTACTTGCTGGGAGCCGTAGTATTAAACTTGGATCCCTATCACCGCCGCGGCGCCGCCGCCTCCTCGATGGTTCCTGTTACGCCCCTGCAATGCGGTGTTGGCCTTTGGGTGGCTTATGTGGTCTCATGCACTAGGTGGGCTCAAAGTTCTCTTCCTGCGCGCAGGCCGCGGTTCAAACGTGCGACGACTTACGTACTTTCGGTTGCCGACTCGTCAATGACACGTGTGATCATGATGCCGGTTAACCACAACTCATCCGACCGCCTGGCTGTGTAGCTTGAATTGTTATTTGCATGCTTTAACTAAAAGTATCTTTGTCGTCGCAATTGGCCTGGTGCATACACTTTGGAAAATCTGCCAGTGCCTGGGGCACTAGTGCTGCTAAGTAAGTGCTATCAACAACACATCTGCCAGTGGCGCCTCGTGCACCAGAAGTACGGAAGCCGCACTGCTGCCGCTGCCATATCAACAACACACCTGTCAGTGTCAGTGGCGCCGGCGACTCGTGGGCGTGGTTTGGGCGTGGAGCACGAGAAAGCCGCACTGCTGCCGCTGCCAGCGCAATGGTGCCACTTCACGTCCCAAGCTTACTCACGAACCACCACTTGTTCTAACACATTCTCCTCGTCGCCGATATGCCTCTCGACATCGATGTCAGGGCCAAATGCAAACATTTCCGTATTCTCGTCATTGGGAGGGCGAACGCCGGCAAGACGACCCTTTTGAAAAAAGTGTGCAAATCAGTCGAGGAGCCTGAGATCCACAGTCCATCCGGAGAAAATGTACGTCCCGCCGCGCGTTTGTACTCCATGTTATTAAATTGTCGTAGATCAGCCTTGCGACCGTCGAGGGCTCAGATTCGGTTTGACTTCCCTTAGGGTTCATATCTTTGCCTGATTCCTGCAATTTAGCGCGGGGAGCACGACATAAACAACCAGCTCATCTTCAAGAGCAACCCTCAGTTCATCTTCCACGACTCACGCGGATTCGAGAGCGGTTCCCCCAACGAAGTGGTACAGGTCACGGATTTTATTGCCAAGCGTGCCGGCAGCAATACGTTGTCCGGGCAACTGCATGCGATTTGGTGACTTGATTAAGTGTACGCTCATGGGGACAACTGCTGACTCAAATGTAGGTATTGCCTCCCGACGGATACCAACAGGCCGTCGTTGGCGGCCGACAAAAAGTTCTTCGACACTCAGATTACCGGCCAAGGCGAGTCCACATTGCTTTGCGGAACTAAGCAAGCTCAGAGAACAATCAAGTCCCGGTCATTGCAATCTTCACAAAGTTTGATGGTCTCGTCAGCAAAGTGTTCGGCGAGCTCAAGAGGTGAGTGATCGGAAGATCTTGGCATTTGATCTGGCCACGCGAGGTGGCGCGGATCATCCGCATCAAATGTTGGCAGCATTAACGGCTCGTTCGGCATACTCTGGCATTTACTCGCGAAATAAGTTCACATTCTTTGCCGTTTCAACGTACTATATTCAATATATATCAAGTGAAGACATCTGAAGATGATTGTTGGCCCGATTCTACCTCCCCCGATACAACCTCGGAAACCACCGGTAGTACAAGATGGGGTTGAAGGTCACCGCCGCCGGGCGGGTCTCTTCTTAGAATTGGATTCAAACGCGGGGTCCCTGCTGGTGAGTTCGGATTAGCTCGCCTCTTCTGGCCGATGGATGGCCCCATGGAGTTTTCGGGCTGGGAGATGGGCGGCGGCGCAGGTTCAGGTACCCCGAGTTTGGATTCTTTGCTGCAAGAAATGAGAAGTTTCTCTGAAATATCTGTTTTAGTCTCGACGCGACGCGACGCGCGTCGCGCTTCTGATTCTGAGAGAAGTGGCAGGCGAAAAAATGATATATTGATGGCCTTGGATACTGCCGCTATTTGCCCTGCCAAACACTTTCCTTATTTGGGGGTAGGTAGGGTCGTGGGATTATTTGCCAAGATCTGCCGATCAAGCACCTCTTGGGCGAGCTGGTTGAAGATGGGTTCCCCTTGCCGGAGGCGGATGAGAGGAAAACTGAACAAGCAAAGAAAATGCTGACCGACAGATTTATAAAGCCGCTGACATCAACTGACTTCCGAAAAAGCCAAAAAAGGCCTTACGAATTGAACGAAATACTACAGTATCTTAAGAGACGAAGAGCACTGCCACACGAAATCAGGTGATAAAGTCACATGAAAATCACGTGGGGTCTTCCGCCGAAATTCCGCACTTTCGGCCACGCGTTTGCAACGCGTTCCGCCACGCGTTTCCAGCGCGTCGCACAAGTACAACTGATAGAATCCCCCTCTCTCTCTCCTCCACATCCCTAGAACACTGCTTTCCCAAGAGGTACTGCTCTATATTGCTCTTTATGGTCTGTCTCTCACCTTTCTCAATTCAGAAATTGCTCTTTGCTCCGTAAAACCCAACCCGCTCTCTGGAGAATTACCTGATGACATCTATGTCTTTCTTGCAGTGTTCAGGCCATCATCCTAAGTGTTGCTTTGGCTACAGTTTGGGTTTCCTCAAATCATTGGTGAGCTTTCATCTTCATTTACTGTTATACATTTCTTCCTTCTGAAAATTGATTCAGCTGATTCTAAACTCTCCCCTGAGCTCATGTAAGATGTTTTATATACATTTGAACAGTTGTTTTCTTTCATTTTCAAACCAGGGATCAAACTCCTCCAAATACACCTCAGCGAGTCAGAACAGCTGCCCAAAGACCTGAACCTGGGTCCAGTTCAAGGTTGTTAGCTGAGCCTTCGCGAGCTTGCGAGCGCAGGCTCAGTGAGAGATAAGGATGATTAGATTACGGGATGTACCGCACACTTGTTCCGGCATCATTTCCTCCTCGTCGCGTACTCTCATACGCGCCTCGTCGCCTGCTGTCCTCACTCGCTACCTCGCTCTTCCATCAGCTTTTTGAGCACTTATGCCTCCTGCAATCTCTCAAGCTGGGGTCCCTCTCCCCCTTCCCGACGCTTTCGACTACGTCGCCTGGATGACACCTCCACCCGATGTCGACATCCTGGTTCTAATGGACGTGAAAACGCGCAATAAACGCAACATCGTCATCGACACGTTCAATAGCACCAGTATCGACATCACCCGCGCGTATATGGAGGCTGCGCAGGACGGGACTCGGGCAGCAGGTCAGGATGTAGGCCCAAACCTCAAAGCTTACTTCAGATACACCGAGGACGAGCTCGAGACGCTCGTTGTCGACAACGACTATTTCTCCTTGGTCTCACCCGTTCCCCCCCACGTCGCCTTGGCCGTCTTTGAAGAGCGCCGCGCCAGAAAAAAATCGGCGGAAGAAAAAGAAGGCCGACGACGAGAAGGCGAAGTCCAAGGGACTACTTAAGAGCTTAGTGATGGCCAACCCCGTCCAGCTCTCAGCGGCCTCGCACCCCCCGCCCAACGCGCCCGAAATTTTGCTCGTTCCTCTTCGCTACAGAACACCTCTTCCCATATGGTGGTTCACTAACGCCCGTCTCCGTTTCGCGACGGAGTGCGCCGACCAGATGCCAACGAAGCACCAGCATCCTACCTCGAAAGACAACTCCGCGGCGAAGGTTCCTTCATGGACATCACGAAACTGACGAAAGAATGGGGCGGCGACGACACGACCGAGTCCAACTCCCTATACACCTGGGCCGAAGCGGCTCTCAACTACACGAACGCCTTCAAAAGCCTCAGCGTGGACGCGAACGACCTCAACCCGCACACGTACGGAGGCGAGCTCGAAAAGCATTTCGCTTTTTTCAAGAACGTTGACGACGCGGAGGAACTCTTCGACGTATGGTACGGCACAGAGAAGGAGCTGCGCAACAAAATCATCACTGCCTGCGCCACCTTCGAACTGAACTACTGACATTCCAAGGTCCAGGGCGTCGTCCTTGCGTACAAGGCGGCTAAGCTGCTTTCTTCCAGTTCTGCGTCGCTTAACTCCTTACGTTTGTCTGACGTCGGAAAGCCCCCTTCATCACAGAGCTCACGCAATTCCTCTTCGAACCGCGAGGGCCCGCGCGAGCGTGGTGGCGGACGTCGCGATCGCGATCGCTTTCGGGACCATTCACGCGAGCGTAGCAGGGAGCGCAACGAGGACCGCCGGTACTCGAACCACAGGAACGGCGGCGGACACGGCGGCGACAACAATGACTTTCGCCCCACGATCTGCGTCATCTGTGGTGAGGACACAAGGTCCGCTTCCACCCGCCTGCGAAGAAGTGCTTCTCCGATGGGAAACCTCATTTCGCCACGTATGTTGACAGCAAGCTCAAGATCGCCAATCCGCACCAGGACCGCGACACCGACGCCCTTTGCGTCGCCTTCAACCTCTTGTGGGACTGCGATGGCCTGCACAAGTCGAAGGGGCTACACATCTGCAGCTTCTGCGGAGGCGACCACGCGGCCCTCTCCTTCCACAAGAACTGCCATCGCGCCTGCAATGGCAAGCTCCGCACCTAGTCGTCACGACGCCGATCTTCTTGAGCCACAACTACTAGGCCGCCACACAAAACTGCTGTACCCGAATTTGGAGCTTTCCATTATATGTTGCCCGGCGCCCGACTTTCCTAACCCGACACTCAACGAGATATTTGAACGCGTTATTCACCCCTACGACACGCAGGCCTTCGCCTCCCTTCTTGATAAGCACAAGCTGATTCCTGTTGTTGAACGAGAATGAGACCTCGTACCAACCAGAAATTTCGGCGGAGACATACCAACACATTTAAACCATGAAAATACCTCACT
Organism: Mycena olivaceomarginata; assembly: GCA_029378375.1. Lineage (NCBI taxonomy): Eukaryota > Fungi > Basidiomycota > Agaricomycetes > Agaricales > Mycenaceae > Mycena > Mycena olivaceomarginata. Next base: position 52,699 of record JARKIC010001381.1, on the reverse strand, counting down.
AGTCCAGCTTGAGTCCAACACGTTTACTTCCATGGGTTGTTCAGCTGTCCCGGGCATCTCGGAGATCTCGAAACCCACGTTTAAAGGATTTATTTAATGTCCTCTGAGGTCCTGGTCATTTATAGTGTACTCAGAACGTGTTTACGGCGTTAGAATCTCCTAGCAGCTGGATATTAGCGATCTCTCTGCATATATTTCCACAGTCACCCGAAATATTGTCCCTTAACTGTCACTGTTAGTCCCATCAAAGGTGTGAAGGAGCGGGTACGTTTAATGAATGGCTTTTGTGCTTTAAAGGGCTCTTTTTGCCGGAGAATGCGCCCAAAATGCGGAGTTTGATCTCACAATCGCTTTGGGAGGACAACGGCCAACATTCGGCATCTGTTCTAATCATTTGTTTCAGAGCGTGGTGCTCCGGCTTTCCATATCACAGGGTGCTCATAAAAGACCGTAAGAGGCCATGCCCTGCGGATTCTCAATGCGGATCATTTGGTTCGACTAGTACTGCAAATATTATAGAAATAAGCTCGCGCCCTATCACTTCAGCGTCGCTGAGTCTTCGGAATAGCCGTAGTAAATTTCTGCTCCGTTCTCGTACAAAACCTGTGGCTGTGTCTTGATCAGAGCAGCCCAATCAATATGCTGGGTCATGGTGTCATAGGACATGTCTTTTTTTTGATTCGAATTCCTTTTACTAGATCACATGTTTGAGGGAAGGACCTGTCCGCACCTCCACCCCAGATCATGCTGCAGGTCCAATTAGCAGGAGTTATTTTAGTTTCGATCTTTTGACTGACTGACTTGAAGAATCACACGAGCTTGAGCGGAAGGTTGAAGATGAATGAGGGGCTCATCCTGCGCTTTCTGCAAGCCTTGTTGCAGTGCCCCAGATCCCTGATGATGAGCGTTAATTCTGCAACGTCAAAAAACGGAAGAACCTTTGATAATAAGATACTTAGAGTTATACTGAGCCGGGTTCAAACGACCTCCCCGCTCGTTCTGCATATTTCTTTTCATGCCAGGGAAGAAATCACATGTGAGTGAGATTAGACTTTGCCTTTTTGTCTTTTGTCTTACCTCTTGACACCAGAACCGGTATCCTTGTATTTACGATTTTGATTTCGCCGTTCTCATTGCGGATCAGGCGGGCCGGCGGCTGCGCCGCATCTTTTTCTGCCTCGCTGACCCCCACAAGCTTGATCCAGGATACCCAGAAGCTGCAAGCAGGTGGTGCATGCTCAGAGGAGACCTCCAGGCCAATCGAATTCATCCAGAAGGAGAGAGAAGATCTGGCATGAAGCGGCTAGGAGCTCTCCTGTCTATGTTTTCTACAACGAAAAACATTCTCCCAACCCCATGTTTCCTATACACACACACACCAAAAAGAAAGAAAAATATCGCACAAAATGTCGCGGTTTTGAACCATGAATTAGTACCTCTAAAGAAATGATGAATTCGCTTGTGATCAATCAAGCCCCTGAATCACTTGAGAGTATCGCACGAGTACTTCAAACTCTCCCACCACATCACGCACTTTTCGTCATGAATACCGCACCAGGGCGTACTGAAGGTGAGCAAGTGCTTGCTCAAGTGATTGTGTTGCTGACTCGGGTGAAGCTTCAAGCCAGATGTTACTGTTGACGCAAAAGAGGCTAGTTCAAGCGCAAGGGGAAAAATTACTGTTGGACCACAAGATACGCACTCTTGAGGAGGAGCTTGCGAAAACGAGGTTCAAATCGAAATCTACATTGGGCGAGATGGAAACAAGGGTTAAGACAAAGAACACAAGCGGTACGCTTCACTTTTGGGGCTTTTTATTCCGGGCTAACGCGATTTGCCCGTAGTTTGCATTGAAAGTCGTGAATCTCCCGGCCATAGTTCTACCCGGAGCGTCTTGAAGAACGAATGCAATAGCCTCGGGGACCTTGTGGCTCAGGTCGAAGGAGTGCAGGAGCTCCGTTTTCAGAATACAGACAAGGGGCTCATAATATATAAGGTCATTATGCATAATTCTCATAGTGCATGGGTTTTGGCCACCGAGTTGGTAGGTGGGAGTTTATGCAAAAAACGCATAATGCATAATGCATACGGTTTGGGATGGATTATGAGGCCGAACTATTTCAGCAGAATTTGAGTTTTAGTCCTCAAAAAACTCGCTTTGACATTCATTTGAAGCATTGTTCACCGAGCACATTGTTGTCGGTCTTACGCCTGCCCCAGGGAGCACAGCCGATCCCTCCAACAGCAGAGCTGATCACGAAAGCGCGTTGATGGGTACATTTGTTACAGAGTAAGTCGAGAACATCCAAAAAATCCATTAAGTCCATTGGTAAACGGCGCCAGGTCTAACAAGCGAAAGCAAAACGTTCCTACAGAAATAAGTTCATCAGAGCCGAGTTCCTGGAATGGCAAGTCCGCAAGGGCCGAATCGGGAGCACCCGAACTCACCTTTGGGCGTCTCTCAATGATCGCATCTGTCCCTGAACGCCTTTGCTTCCAGGAGGGTGAGGGTCTACATGACGGTACGACGGGAAACAAAAATTAGAAACCAGTCAGCGACCGCCAGTTCAATTGAAGCCAATACCTGGATGAGTTCAGACAGTGCCAGATAGAGAAATTGAGCACCACGGTAGGGTCCAAGGTAAAGCCGCTGGGAAGTCAGTACACGGACTTCAGGCACGCTTACGACCAGAAACAGGATTGCGAGGGAGGTCGAACACGAGCCGCGGCGAGCGATAAACCACTGCGATGATCTGGATGGGCAGATTAAAAAGGGTACTGGAATATTTCCGAGTGGTCCACGCGTCAATCTCATGCTGGCACAATCCAGATCCGCGAGGTTAAAGAGGATACTGAAAAACATTCAGAGTTGCGGACCGTCAATGAACTGTGGACGTGGGGGAGCGACTTCAAGGGAGAGAGAGCGCCTGCATTCCTTCATCAAAACTGACGAATGGCGACGAAAATATGAAAGATAGGCAATCACATACGCACATGAAAGGTACAAAAGCGAAAGGTTGAATTCGAGGAGGAAGCTATCATATAGAGCCTATCAGCAAAGAAAGCGGGAGCATTCAAGACTTTCCCAGTAGTTTATCGTTGCGGGTTAATGAACAAAATATTAGTGAGCAACGATAGAGCCAGAACATAGGACAACGACTCACCTCAGTCTGGGCTCGGCTCCGTAGCGTCGCGAAGTGCATGAAAGATCTGGAGAGAGAAAATCCACGTTCCAGAAAGTCAATGGAGGCCAATGAGAAGAATCCTGCGGAGGTTGGGAGAGATTCAAGTTAAGAAATGTTAGAGGAAACAGAAGAAGGAACCGTGTGTGTTGTCAATAATGAAGGGGCGGAACGAACTGTCATCAAGCGGAAGACAAGTAAGCACACAGTGAGTGGCGTGCCGGCGACACATGCCTGCGTCCGGGAGCTCTTTACGACGTGTGTATGCTATGGTGCCGGTCACCTAGCTGCCGCACCCTTGTGTTTGAAATTTTGTGGTCTCAAATTTGATCCAATTTCTTATCCGTCTTGCAAATGTGCTCCGTTTGAAGATAGAAGAACAACGGCAAGAGGAATTTTCATTTACTTCAAAACTGAGCGAGCAAAAAAAAAAGTTATTCGCCAAATTGGCCACATGTGCGTAATATATTCAAAAAAAATTGTCCGTTAAAGCTGTAAATAGGCGCAAAATGACGGTACAGAGTTTTACTAGTCGAGCCTCTGTCCCATAGTCTCAGAAACACGACGATGAAAAAATGTTGCGTATGCGCGTATGTACGCGACGCATGATTTAGCTACACTTTGAAATGCAAAGTTTTGGTAGATGACGCATTCTCGGTGGGAAGCTGTGAGCCTTTTTTGGGGAGATAGACTGTTCAGGCGGCGGCGATGTTTCAAACAAACTTTTTCCGGCGAACAATTATTTTGCATTGACCGCTGCGGCCAACACATACTGTGCAGCCAGAGATCACCTTTTTAGTGATTATGACATTGAGCGGAGATGGCTGAGAAAACTTGGAGAAAACCAAACGGCTGGGACTGATCAACCGAAAGCGGAGCTCAAAAGGAGACGGACACACGCTATTTTATAAAGAGGGTGATGTAGATTAGGCACCCATGTCTTCGCCACGGAGACGCCCGCACACAGCGATTCCGAGCTCGCCCGCACACGGCGGATTCCGAGACCCGTGGGATACGGTGAATTCCGAGTCGTGGGACCCGGCGGCAATATCTCGACAGCCGGCAGCAACATCTCGACAACATCACGGGACCTTTCATGTGACCATCCCCGTGACTTTCTGTCAATCACTGTCAAACGCTCTTTTCAAGGATAGGATTGGCCATCCAAAGATTCAGCATTCATATTTCATTGGGGAATTCTCCGGACAGCCACATTTTCCTCGGCTGTCGTGTCGCACAAGGACTAGACTCTCTGAGGAGACTGGGCTGCTCTGAGCGCAATGACCGTCCTGACCGTCATCGATGACGCCAGGACAGATAATGACACCACGTGCCAAATTGTCTTCACCGTGAGCGACAGCTTGGTCCTTCCCACCTTGTCTGTAAGTACCCAACCGATTGTGTCGCCTAGTCCTAATTTTTGCGATCCCAAACGGATACCAAGAACCTTTCGGCAATCAATAGCCCACGGGCATGCCAACCGACATGATCGACTCGGACGCCTTCGACTCATTGACACTGGATAACCAGGCCATATCCCGCAGGCCTTTGCTCCCATACGAAGGACAAAAAGCACCTAGAATCGTGGAGCAAGAATTGTTTGATAGAGAGTTTGCGCAAAAGCCATACTAGCCATCAGATGGTTTTTGTGCGGTGCGCAACTTGATGGCTAATGGCTCATATGGCTTTGGATGACCTCCGATATTTCCACTCAGATATGATGCGGATCGTAGCAGATACTTGTATCTTGCTCTATGATGGCCTTTTTCACGTTGTCCGCCCCCCATTCATGAAAAGCAGTCGAAACCCGCAATTTTGGGTATAAAATGGATCATCGTAGCTGAGAGAAGTGCCAAGGGTGGCGACAGAAGCAGCAGATGTTGAGAGGACACCTGAGTGGACTAAATATAATAACTGCATCCTGAGCCACCGGGACGAAAAGCCATTCATTGCGCACAGCAAAAAAGCCATCAGATGGCTCGTATGGCTTCTGCGCAAACAGGTTGATATCATCATCGACTTCCTCCATTCTTCCCCCACCTCTCTGAAATCCTGCTCCCTCGTCCACCGCGCATGGGTTCATTCATCGCAGCATCACCTTTTTTCCGCGATTGCATTCTGTCCTAGCGTTCTCCACGACCTTCGCGTACGAGATGATCCACCAGCCCGACCATCTAGACGGGACATGGCGGGATGTGCGCATTTCTGCGAGATGTTGAAACGTTCAAACCACCTAATTCCGTTCATCCGTCACCTCACTGCCGCGATGAGTATCGATATGCTCTCGCGCCTGTCAGATATTCCCTTCATACACTTGCGAGGAATCACCCTTTATTCTGACCGCGTAGTGGATTTCCAGCCCGGATCTGAAATCCTCCGTTTCACACAGAGACTCCTAGAAATCCCATCTCTCACTCATGTCGAGCTTCTCGCCCGCTCTGCTTCGATCCCGGCGGACCTTTTTTGTCGGACCATCAACCTGAAATCGCTGACACTGGACATCCTTACGGTGGGGCCCATCAGGGGAGGCTCCGCGTCGGTACTTATCAAGCCTCAAATTCGATCACTCGTGCTATCTGATTCATCCCTCTGTGCGAAATGGCTTTGCTCCGAGCTCTCCACCACGATGGTGGCAAGCAAATTTGGCCGCAGCAGTCTCAAGGGTGGTTGCCTTCTCCTGCTTATTTTTTGTCCCTGTACTGACGTTACAAGTCACAGAAATTTTGTTCCACTCCTGTGGTCGAAAGTGAGGGTCCTGGTCTCGTTCTTTCCACCCTTGTGGTCGCAAGTGAAAGTCTGAGCCCACTTCTCTCCACCACGATGGTGGCAAGTAAATTTGGCCGCAGCAGTCTCAAGGCTGGTTGCCTTATCCTGCTTATTTTTTGTCCCTGTATTGACGTTACAAGTCACAGAAATTTTGTTCCACTGCTGTGGTCGAAAGTGAGGGTCCTGGTCTCGTTCTTTCCACCCTTGTGGTCGCAAGTGAAAGTCTGAGCCCACTTCTCTCCACCACAATGGTGGCAAGTGAAATTGGCCACAGCAGACTCAAGGTTGGTTGCTTTCTCTGCGTTTTATTTGTCTCTCTACTGAGGTTAAAAGTCACAGAAATTTTGTGCCCATACCCTTCCACTCCTGGGGTCGAAAGCGAGAGTTGTGCCCATACCCCTCCACCCCCGTGGTCGAAAGCGAGAGTCTTGGTCTCCTTCTTTCCACCCCTGTGGTCGCAAGTGAGGGTCCGGGGCCCACTTCTCTCCACCACTATGGGGGCAAGTAAATTTGGCCGCAGTAGTCTCAGTTGAAAGTCCGAGCCCACTTCTCTCCACCACGATGGTGGCAAGTAAAATTGGCTGCTGCGGTTTGCAAGCGAAAGTCGGAGACCACTCCTCTCCACCACGATGGTCGCACCCAGATGTACTCCAAAATTTGGGACAGCAAACTCAGAGTTACCAGTGAGTTGGTTGCCTTTTCTTGTTTTTTGTCTTTGTAATAACATTGTTGCACACCCTCTAGTGACAGTAATTTTCCGCCCATGCCTCTCCGCCTCCTCTACCTCCCGTAAACCGGGCACTTCCCAAATCCTTGTCACCTGATGTGCGGCTATTGAGGCTTGTTTTGGTCATTGTGACGAACACTGGGAGGCCGACATCTTCGTCAGTACCCTTCCTCTGTTCCCTCAATGTCTTTTCTTACCCACTTCGAATTCAAGCAATTTCCAAGGTGCGCACAGCAAAAAGATTGCCTAGGCCATTTCGTGTCTACACACGCCCACCTCTCCTGCCAGTAACCCCCACTTCACAAATCCTTGTCACCAAGGGACCGCGGTACCCACCTTCAGTAGACCTTCCCTCTGGCGGCGCATAGAAATAGCCCTCATCCCGATTTGGTGGGCTTTACTTATAAAGTTGGGTGCGTGTCAAGGTTTAACGACAGTTCCCTGAGAGGGGGAGAGTCCCAAGGCGCCGGGGCTTTCCTCCTCCCAGGGAACTGTTATTTTATCCTGGCTAACACATTTCGTATTCTTATAGTTAGTTGCTCCGCGCTCTTCTTTGACATTTTTTATAAAGCTCGGCGCTCAAACCTCGTCAATGGTGAGACCATCATGGAAAGGTTTCAATTTTCTGGCGTACAAGATGTCTTGTCTTTTGCTCTCTTGGTGATGTTGAACTTTTTCTGACCGATTCCCGCAGGTACTGTCACTGCTTCCTTCCTTCTTGCCACAACAATCGGGGGACCCTCTTTCCCATGCGTACAATATGCACTGCACCACAAATCAGAGGTACCTACCCTAGACCTTCAAATGTTTCTGATCTGATCCTTCAGGGCCAGCGCCTGTTCATCCCCAAACATTTAGGATAAAATGATGCTCCATTTACGAAGGGTTTGCCTACCATTTTTTTTTCCAGGTGTTAGCTCGAGGGCAGCAACCGAAACAACTCCGTGAGAACTGAGCTAAGTTTCAAATACCGTAACTAACACTGACCTATAATGTGCCTCCCCAGATGTTGCCATTTTGGGTGTTTTCCTTTCCCTTTTCTTCTTGTTTTTCTATGTGCACTTCAAGTTTTTCCGGGGGATTATGGCCTAGCCACCTAACCTAAACCTAAACCTAACCCTAAACCTAGGCACTAACCTCTAACTCTAACCCCTAACCCAAACCCTAACCACCCTAACCCCTGGTTAGATGCCATGGATTACATGGGCCCTTCCATGGAAGCGAAAAGCCCCACATATTAGAGGTTACGTTAGATACATACATTACCTCTAATATGAGGGGAAATGTGGTATTTAAAAGCAATAATACTCAGTCGGGCACACGATAGGGCGAACGGCTGAGGTCTGACTCGCGGAAAGACGAGCTTAAATATGTAAATAAGGCTGTAAAGAGGCAGTACGGGCGGCGATGGTAACCAGGTAACGGTGCGGATCAGGATGTGAGTATCAGAGGGAAGTGAGTCAGTGCAGTACGGGCGCAAAGATGGGCGCCCGTACTGCCGCGTAGATGACTCGTCGAGCCACTACTCCAACACTCCCCCTGGCAAGAACGAGGCGTAAAGTATCAGTATAGTAAAAGTAAAAGACAATAGAAGTGACCGTTCATGAGGGGGAACGGAAACTCCCCCTCGAATGAGCATCTCCGCTCCGCTCCCATCCGCTCCCCTACTCTGTGAGACCAAGCGCACGGACAATCGCAAGGTGCCCATCGCGCTGGAGGACTTTAGTGAAGATGTCCGCAAGGTTTTCAGCAGAGGGAACGTGCTGGACCTCGATATCCCCGGCGGCGACGCGCTCGCGAATATAGTGCTCGCGGATGTCAATGTGCTTGACGCGAGCGTGTCCTTTCGCATCTCGCGCAAGCGCAGCTGCCCCCATGTTATCGCCGTACAGGATGGCGGGGCGCTCTTGGGACATGCGCAGTTCCTCAAGGAAACTGTACATCCACATTGCCTGCTTTGCGCTGCGCGTTTGCGCCACATACTCCACCTCCACTGTCGACAACGCCACCGTAGCCTGCTTCTTCGACGACCAGGAAACCGGGCCGCCCGACATCATGAAGAGGGCCATCAAAAACTATCCTTCTATGTGCTGTAGGGGCTCGATTTCGCCCATCCCAACCATACGTGGTCCATGTAAATACCTCTCAGATTTTTCTCGGAGGAGCCAGGTTCGAATTGCGGCCAGCATCATCAAAGATTCCACATGCGGGTACGTGGTGCAACCACCCCAGTAGAGGAGCACTGGAGGCTCCCATGTACAGTAGGATTAATTCGAGGCAACACCGTGGCCCGCTTTAACCTGCAGCAATGTACATCTTTTGGACATTACAGGGGATGAATCGTCTCGTTTCTTGGCTTTCTACAGTCCCTACTAGTTTTTATTATTACTAGTTATTCGACCTGTGCCTTCGTCACGGAGGCTCACCAGACACGGTGGATTCTGTGTTCAGGGGTTCGCCCGCGCACGGCTAATTCCGAGCTTCCACGTGATATATCACTGACATTATCAAAAAAAAGCTGTGTGACACAGCTTTTTTGGTGTTTTAGTGCGCTCCGCGTCTGGCTGTCTCCTTCATAGATCGATACTGTAAGTTGGGCTCTTTGAATGATCTTCAGACTGCATTACAAAGCAGCCAAGATGCTTTGGATCTCACTCCAGGAGTCCAGAACGCCACCCAGGTCGGGTGCATCATCTGCAGAGCCTTGCTCTGTCCTTTAAATATCGATACCGAAGTCTGGACAACAGAACGAAGCATATTTTTTCTGAACCTGAAGTTAACCCGCTAGTTAATACATCTACACGCGATACACGGGGGTTGCATGGAAAACTTGGGCTTTTAAGAACTCAATGTGACTCAGTTCGGCCATTTTTATCCGCATGTTCCGCACAGCGAGGAATATTTTCTCCAGAAACACAGTACACAGGTTCATCGCTTGCGCGTTTTCCCGACATTCTAACTTCCGGACTTTCCACTTGTGCTTTACAGAACCTGCAGAGGGAACTAGTCGCCCAGACCCAGGAACCACACCACACATCACTGGTCGCCCACAAATACCGACTACCCCAATGTCGGCTGCCACACCATCTAGTGCGTGGGATAGGTCAGGGTATCCATACAAATCTATACCCATTCCACTTCTGAACCAAGACGAAACAAAATTATGCCACTGCCAAAATACTCCCAAATGTAGAAATATTGCGCAACTTCCTTCGCCGGTGATTATTTCTGCATGGGTCTCCCAGAGTACTCGCTTCATGCCTACGAACATGATTCCACAAGAAGAATCCGTACCCATTCCACTTCTGAATGAACAGGAAGCAAAATACTCCCAAATGTAGAAATATTGCACAATCGGTTCGCCGGTGGTTAATTTTTGTGTTCGTCTCCCAGACTATTAACCTCATGTCCATGAACATGATTGCACAGAAAAAACCATACCTATTCCACTTCTGCACGAACAGGAAGCAAAACACTCCCAAATATAGAAATATTGCACAACTCAGTTTGCCGGTGGTTAATTTTTGTGTTCGCCTCCTAGAGGACTCGCCCCAGGCCCACGAAGATGATTCCACGAAAAAATCCATACCCATTCCACTTCTGAACGAACAGGAAGCAAAATACTCCCAAATATAGAAATATTGCACAACTCGATTTGCCGGTGGTTAATTTTTGTGTTCGTCTCCCAGAGTACTCGCTTTATGCCCACAAACATGATTCCCCCGAAAAATTGGTACCCATTCCACTTCTGAACGAGCAGGATGCAAAATACTTCCGCACCTCCCTTGCCTCTGGACCATTGGCTGTATCCAGCAAAGCACCATGTGGTTCCTTTCCCCAAGGAGTCATAGACGGTCTCGGCAAGTATCCCGGGAGGGTTTATGCAAATTGCACCTGACAATTCGACAGACCCCTGCGTGATGCGTGACCTGGACCAAAGTTCGGGATCGACAGAGGGGTACGTGACGTGTGAACTAATTGTACGCGGCAGTGTGTGTCCCGTAATACATTGGGCTGGCATGTTTTGTGAATGTATCTTTGCTGTATTAGCTATACCTGTTTGTTTACTGCACCACATTCTTGTATGCGTTGATAGGATGAATATTATTGTTTTTTCACTACCATTTGAAACAGTTGAGTGGAATATAAGCGAGACCGACCCTGATAATTGACCGATAATTCTGCTGGAATGCCAGGTAATTTGCCCAAATCCACCGGAATTCAACAGGGACTATTGTAAAAAAGATAACCGAGTTAACGAGGGCAATGAAGGTGATCGGGGGGAATTTGACCGTTTTCCGGGAAATTCTGGGGTAATACTTAAAGTTTTGCGGATGTTTATTTGGATTTTGATAGATTGAATTAAAGATTACATTGGGTCAAGTCCCAAATCAGATATGTAAAATTGAGTTTGCGGCCAATTTATGTGTATTAGTATACTTAAGGAAGTGTATCTAACTAAAATGCCTTTTTAATTGAGGAACCGGCGGGCCCCAAGGGCCCGCGCGCACTCTAATGGAAATTGAATTGAATTGAATTGAAGTGATCAAAATAAAATCAAAACAAAATATGGGTATGCCCACTATCTTTAGTAGTGGGTCCTGTAGGCGCCCTAATCTGGCAGAAGCCCGCCAAATTTTGAGTGCTTCGGTTCCTAACAAAACCAGACTTTCAAATAGTCCGCGTGTGTTCGAACCTGACACTACGCACTTTTCTAAGTTTTCTGTTCCTTCTAGATTTTAAATTTCCTTCGACCTTCCGCTCTTTGATTTCGACTGATTTTTTGCAGAGCGGAGTCAGGGCGTATCACAATCCAACTGAACAGACTACCGAAGGACTGAGTTAAATTTTTACTGCTGGATGATTTGAGTTGGGAGTTCTAGTATGTACAGTTACATTGACTCCAGCCCACGGAGGACTCAGATTAACTCTAATTAGTTACAAGGGACTGGTCGGCCGCCTTGCGGCCTCCCATCCCCTTTCGTTCAATTTATTCATTCAGATCTATGGTGCACTTGGTTGAATTGAGCTGAGTTGTGAACATGCGTGGGGCGAGAAACAATTGAAGACTGGAGAGCAAAATAAATTATCTGAAGTTGGCCAAACAACATACATAGAAGCATCATTTACCTTCACTTCACCTCTGGGTGCCATATTTTTCTGTTTTTTTTTGTTTGTCAAATGAGAAATTCCCACCCCACACCTCAATTGTAGTAAGTGAAGTGCTGTCTGAGATATTTGGAGACTGTGGACAAAAACATTGTTTGTAGGTCATGTTCATCGGAAAGATAAAATTCTACAATTAGGTGGTATGTCAGAGTTTTGCTGGATCACTCCGGCCTGAATTTACGCCACCAACTGCAACTGAGCAGATGAAAATTCCTCATTCCAAAGGTCCAGCTTGAGCATTTCTTTTTCTGTCTCTTTGTGCCCCGCCGCTTGCCGGCCTCCTACAATCATATTATTTCATTCAATTCGACATTCACGTGACTTTCGAGTTTCGCCAGAAAAATCCAAGGGTGCTCCGGGATTAAAAAATTTGACATGTAGCCAAATTATGGTGCGTAAAAGGGTGAAAACACCAAAAAAGCTCATCTAACTTGCCGGCCTCCTACAATCATCATTCAATTCGACGAGTTTCGCCAGAAAAATCTTGGAAAGATCGAGAAAAAATTATTGCCGCAATAAAAAAGGGTTGGGCGTGACGTGTGACTGTCGATTTGAACTAAAAGAATACAGAGTAAAAGCCTGGCAGTTTCCATGATGGGATGGAGCGCCTTGTAGGTGGGAGAATTGTGGCGCCAGGGCAGTGCCTGTCAGATTACTGTCAGAGGTTATTGGAATGGTGATGGCAAGCTGCCGTGAACGGGGAAACTTTAACGGCGGAGTTTGGCACTGTGTACATTTTTATAGGCATGCGCGTGCTTAAGAAGTCGATCATGGGGCCAAAAGCCCCGAAGAAGCGCCGTTTATTGAGCGCTTCCAAAGGTCTGGATGGAGCGCTTCCAAAGCCTCGGATCTGATCTCCCAAAAGCGGATTTTAAAAAGCTTCGGACAGACAGGCTTAATTTTATACAAGCACATTATAATAGGGTTTTTCACGATGAGTTTTTTGACCGTTTTTTGATGTTTTTTCAATACCTTTTCATGTCTTTTTTCAATAAAAAAACACTCAAAAAACGCGGAAAAAACGCGAAAAAACACGTGAAAAAATGTTTGTCGTGAAACCCCTCATCGGGAAACAGTCATCAGTCACAATTGCGTCATAGTGACGGCGAATGCACCATCTCCCATCCTCTCCGCTGCCGCCGCCGGCATGCCCCACATATCCCTCCGCCAGAAGCTTCTGTGCGGCGCTTATAAGTATGCAGCAAAGTTACAGAAATGGCGCAAACGAGCGAGAGTGCAGGAGGCTGACCAGGCAGAGGAGGAAGCCATCCTTGCTGGCTTGGGTATCGACGATGCGCGCTACGACCTCTATATTGTTTTGAAGTCTCCGTGAGCGGGGACTGAGTCCCAATTGATGGGGAGCATCAACGAATTTTTTCCAGTCTAGCAGGTCTGGCCATCTGGCGGTTATGGCTGGGGCTGTGCTCCAGACGTGCCACATCGCCATACGTGCCAGTTTCTCCAATGCGCCATATTTCTCGAGTTGGTGAGGACTAAATTTAAAGTTCCGGTTACCAGAGAAGACCGACAAAGGTATGGGCCGTTACCACATTCTGAACAATTGCCAGGATGTAAATGCGCGGTCCCGTGTATTGATTTTCGCGTCCTGATCTGATAAGACGCGTTTCCAGCGCTGCGCGCATTCAACTCCTCGGGAGGATGATTGTAAAGAGCCAGTCCGTGCATTTAAATCCGCCAGGGAAGCGATGGGCTTGTCATCACTTCGCGTGCACATGGCCACTGTGTCCCATAATTTTTGCCGCGGCTCGACATCAGTCCAGCCTTCCCATCGAGATGTCCCAGGAGGTATATACCGTACGCTCCAATGAGCCACATTGTTCCCATATCCAGGACAAGGATATCCGGTGAAGTGAGGTTTGACACTTTGAACTTAAATGTATCGCGAATAAGTAGGGCAATACCGCTTCACGTCGTGAATTATTTAACAGAGGTTTCCGTGGGAGGGAAATCAAGATGTACCCCGCAGGCACATCTGCGGCGTCTTCCTCGCCCAGAAGCATGTCAGTTTCAGCAAAGAACATGATGTCGTATGTCGTTAATAGCAGTTGGAGTTCTGGACTCGTGAGCTTGAGTGTGAAGTCATGAAATATATTCCAGCACATCACGTTGACAGAAGGATTAATGGTAGTTTCATTGAGTTGCAGAGCGGCTACATGGTTCGTCCGGCGCACATCATCCGTCCGAGAAGGGGGAGGACGACCATCTTGATAACGGCGCGATTGGCCGTTTGCACGGCTGCGACCCGATCCAGAACCTCTGCAGATATTACCAGACGCGTTTCTTTGATTTCCCGTTGCCACACTTCGTGTATAATTCTCAGCGATTGCGTTCAAAATTTTCGACGCGGCCGTTGATCGCCGTAGAGGCCCAACGGAGATACACGGCTGCATATCCTGCAGTACGTCAATCAAAAATCGACCAACAAGCGACGCCAAGGGAGCCTTGCGCTCCGACAAAATATTGCTAGAGATTCGCAGATCAGAAGCGGCGGATTTGCCGAGGCCAAACTTCCGAGCACCACCCAGTGCGCAGAAGAAATTGGGTCGTTCACCGGGTTAAAATGCTGTGGCCTGCTTGGAGGCTGCCCTGCCGGCCGACTACACTGAGTCTGGGAGCTTTGCTCGACTCGATCTCTATGGGATCCTTTGGGTGTCTTTTGAGTGTTCTGTGTTGTGTTGTGCACTCCCCATTCTCCCACGCTTCCTCTGCCATTTCGCCGTCGTCGCCTTCGTCATCGCCCACTATCGCTCCGTGTTCCTGTGCGGATTCAGGGGGTGACCCTCACCATTTTCTGGCTGCCTTACCTTGCTCCTTCATCCGAAGTTGATGCAGTTTGCGCCGCCATCTTCGACTGTGTCTCTGCTGTCTTGCTCCTTTCATAATTGGAAGTTGATGCAGACTCCTTCCCCCATTCTCCTCTCCTGCCGTTCGATGCTCCTTCCTCTGGAAGTTGATGCCGAAATTGTGCCGTCCACCTTTCTTCGGACCTCGCCCCTCTTTGTCGCCATTCACCTACCGCCTTCTGCGACATCCATTATTTCCTGCCGCCTGCCCTTCTTCCCTCCATCATGCTGGCGCCATCTCTCGTGTCTCCGTTGGGACTACCCAGGGCTATATCGGCCTGAACGGTTTATCACCATTCACCTACGACATCGTAGGAGGAGTACATGTGCTCTCTCGATCTTCACTCGGGATTTGACGTACTGGAAGGATCTTCCACGCTGGATGCACCTTCACGGTTTCCCCTTCTCCACCTCGCTATATTTTCCCCGCCATCGTCGTCATCGACCGTTGATCGACCGTCATCGCATTTTCCACGCTGGATGCACCTTCACGGTTTCCCCTTCTCCACCTCGCTATATTTTCCCCGCCACGTCCGTTGCTCGGGATACTGGTGGTTCATCCGCCAACAGAGTTGTGAGGTGCTCATGTCGCCTTTGGATTTTGGGTTGGATATTCTAGGTCCCAGTTCTTTCACCATTGTTTTTTCTTGCGATTCCGCTGCCGCACGCCCACGCTCCTTTGGCGCTCCCGCCGCGCTCTGCTCCCTTCATTTGCGCTTCCACCGCGCTCCCATTCCTTTCGCCCTTCTGCTTCTATTCGCCTTTTGGAGGACCTTTTGGTGTGCTCTCGCGGTCGAGGGGGTTGTGTTAGAATTCGGCGCTGATCGGCGACCTGCTTCGAGCTGGCACATGTCAGATACCTGTCGGATATATTAACAGCAAGTATTTACGGTACATACAGCATATACTGTACTATTTCGTTCAAATCGGCAGTCACGCGTCACGCACCCCCCTGTCGATCACGAACTTTGGTCGAGGTCACGCGTCACTCGGGCCTTTGTCGAACCTCCAAGTGGTCACACAGGCCCCAAATTGCCTATAAAAAAAAAAAAAAAGGCAAAAAAAGACAAAAATTTCGGTTCAAATGCCGAAATTTTCGAGGTGTCACGCAAAAATTCGGCGGCTGCCGAAATGTCGAATAGGTAAAATGGGTCACGCGTCACACCCCCTGTCGATTTGAATGAAATTGTCCAGTATACGTGGCACCATTGTGTACATACTTTGCGCGTTTGTACCCGTACTACCCTCATTGTATCCAACCGTCCCTCGGGCACTTCCCGTTGCAGTGTCGCTGTGGTCCTCGTGCAGGCCGTACTCCGTTCCCTCCCTGGATTCCGTTTTCCTACATTCTGACGAAGCCGTACAATGCACCAGGCATTAGAACAAATAACCCACGCACGCTTCTCGCCCGGGCCGGAGCTGCACGCCTTCCGTAAGCGGCTGTTGAACTGATGTTGTCACATCACTTGTGTGACCACTTTGCTTCGCTGGCAACTTATCGACGACGACCAGCATGGTATTAACCCGCAATTCCACCCCAAGAAGTAAGCGGTATGCACGCCGTGCTTTCGGGCCACCGGGGACCACAACCATCATCAAAACTGCCCTCTCACAGGGCCGCCAACGGATACCGAGGCCCTTCGATGCTGAGATGAATCAGAGACTAGTAGTGTGTTTACCAGTTCTTCCTCTGCCCGGAATCTCATCTCGATGCCGTAGTCGTCAATGCATTGCGGATGTGTGGAACAAGATTGCTCACGAAGCCGGTGTACCACGATCGGCCAAAATTACCTTCGTGAATGAGATAGATGACGAGGCCGTCCCTCCCGACGTTAATGGGCTATTCACGTACTTGGAACACGGTTATATATAGTACGTTCGTTATTTTTTCCCCAATGGGCTCATAGTTGACCTCCAGCGATGTTGAAATTCCCAGGCCAGTGAGCCCGGGGGAAGCCCAAACTTTCCCCTACGGCGTGAAAACCAACGATGCTCCCTACACATCTCAGGTATTTTGTATTCTACGTACAGCTTTAATGAGCTAACGACACGGGAAAGGGACTGTTCAAATTCGACACAAATTCGAAGATCATTGAATGTACAGAAGTAGGTCGTATCCCCGTTTTGCAGATGGATTCCGACCTTCGTTATAGAGCTGCTCCTGCCGAAGTCGCTGTATAAACCGCGTTACTCAATATCCCCGTCAAATTCCAATCGAAATTTTCAAAACTGCAAAACGGGGATGGGGTGTTAGGACGACGGAAGCATTAGTGCGAGGGCAAGTGTTGGGAATATACACAGGGTACGTCCGTATTAGTTCCTATACCACGGCCCAGCTCAAGCCTTTCAAGCAGATTTTTAATGCTAGTGGCCCGACTTTTTCAAGCTTCTGCCACTGACACCATTATCCAGTTCACGGAAGAACGCGGGTAAATTGTTGGGGGAACGAGCTGCTTATATCTTTCAACTAGACATCGACGAAGATCCGAACGATACGCCCACCACCGCATACAGCATAGATGCATTCCAATGCGGTAAGACGGCTCAGCAAAGGCTGCACAGCTCTCAGTTGAACGCTTGTAGGTAATTGGACTCGGTTCATCAAGTAATCCACTTTGAAATACATCTAAAATTGTGGCCTCTGACCGATTCCAGTCATTCCTGCAGCGCAAATACCAGGATAATCGCAGTAGCGCACGGTCTTGTCGCTGTGGTGGTTCCTTTGTTTTTCTCTCATTTTGATAGCTCATAATGATTTTATAGGATAGTGGTTTGCCCTACTATTTGGCATTTGTGGCAAGCGAAAATATTGCTCCGGCTACCGAGCTTACTTTGGATTACGGCCCTGCAGAGCAAAGTGCCTGGGCTTCTAAGAAGTATCTGGAGAAGTCGAGATCAAAGAAGCTTAAGCGCAGGAAAAACCAAACACCGTGTCAATGTGGAGCCAGTCAATGCAGGGGATGGCTTCCACTGATGTCGTGAATTGGCTGTTTTATTAAAGGCCTGATGGCAACAACAGAAACTTTGATATAGTTAGCACCGCTCCCTTCATCACGCATCAATAGATACACATATCCCCCGGACTTCTCCACCTTCTCCTTTTCCTCCTCGTCCCAGTCGCCGCAGGGTCCACCGGCGATGTACGCTCCCTCAAATTCGTGGTTGTATGAAAGGTAGCTTGGCCGGCTCAACTAGCATTTAGCTGCTATTATCACTGAATGCTGCGTAATGGCTTTGTACAAAAACGCAGTCTCAGATCCATACGTCGCGGCCATTCGGAAACCAGGCGTAAATCATCTTGATCTCGGCCCTCTTCACGAACAACTCATTTCCCACATCGAAAAAGTTGTCGTTAATCCGGATCTCCTGCTGGACCCGACGGAATCATGCGAGGATGCGACATTGGACGGATTACCTTTTCGCGACCAATTTGCGGTTGATTCTGTCCATTTCAAGGTTGTCCGTAACGCCATGTCCCGCCTCCCCAGCCTGCGCATCACAACCCTCTGGACCCCGGCCCACATCGGCACGACTGGCAACGAGTTGGCAGACGATGCGGCGAAAGCCTCAACTCGCCTACCCCCGTCCCCATCTCTCACCATCTCCCTCACCTGGTGCAAACATCGGATCGACCTCGCCGTCCTGGAGAAGTGGGACGCCATGTGGAAGTTCTCGTCCACGGGCCGCGGTTTACGTGAAATCGACAACTCGCCGCCGTCACTCATTCTCCGCTCGCCCTACCTCTCCTCGGCGTCGCGAAGCGACATCTCCATCATCTCCCGTCTGCGTACCGATTTCTCAGCACTCAACGCACACCGCTTCCGGTGCCGCCTTGCCCCGTCTCCGTCATGCGATGTGTGTGGTGCTGCGAGCGAGACCCGCGCCCATTTCCTCCTTCACTGTCCGGCCTGGGAACACCTACGCCCCCCGCTCCAAATGGCGTCGTACAGTGCCGGTCTACTGGGTGCCGTGGATGTGCGTTCCTTCCTCAATCATCTCAAGCTCCTCAAAGCCACAGCCCGCTTTATCACCGATACTCATAGATTTAGTTAAGCCTGTATTTCATTTCCTCTTTTCCCTCCTCGTTACCTCTCCTACCTTACATCCACAACATAATTCCCCACCATACCTCGCACCAACCTGACGTTGCCTCACCCACATTCCCGCTGTCCTGATGCATCCCATGCAGCGTTACTCACATCACTCTGTTTAGACGGGCGTCGTACTGGGCCGTGCGCGCATAGCGCGTGGAGCGTCCCCACTGCTTTTCGTAGTCGCTCTTCCGCGTGGCGTTCAAAGCCTGCTGCACTGCTGAGCGGCTCTGGGGCAGGGAGCCGCGGAGGCTGATCGGGATGGCTCGCTGGTCAGACGAGTCCGGATCTTGTGCGGCGCGCCGCGCCTCCTCGTCGGCGCGTTCGTTCCCAGCAATCCCGACATGCCCCGGAGTCCACCGAATCGTGATGCGCGCATCCGGGTGCCGCTGTTGAAAAGCCCGTGCCAGACCGTGCCAGGCGTCCCAGATCCAGTGGGATGGATTGGGCGCGCGTGCTTGTGTTGCCAGGATCGCGGGCTGGCTGTCCACCGCTATGGTCACCGCGCCGCGGACGTCGTCCAGCCGCAAGAGGAGTGCCAGCGCTAGGCAGCCGCCGACCCCCCTCACCCTCGAAGACTGTGTGGTGGTCATTGTCTCCGAGGTGGAGGCGCAGGGTGCCTTGCTCGATGCCGCGCACATAGAGCACCGCCGAAGCGCCGATTCGCTCGTCTATCCCGGAGCCGTCAGTATATACGCGGTAAACAGACTCATCATCCTTTTCTGCATCCACTGCATCCTCCTTCGACGCCGCTATTGTCACGTCCATCGTCGAGGCCCACGTGGCGGGAACGCGGACGGCTCGGATCGTCTCCATCTTGGCTGGCTCGAGTCGGAAGTCGTGGACGAGGTCGTATAGCGGGGTCGCGTGCGTGCGCGTTGGGCGGGCGGCCTCCTCGCGGATCGCAGCGTGCATCGGGTTGCTCGCCGGGCGGGTGGCCAGGCGCAGTGCCGCCCCCGCCAGCACCTTGTCGATAAGGTACTGCACGGGCGGGAGGTGTGCGTAGGCGTCAAGGACATCCGTCGGAGTTGACCGGAGGGCACCCGTGATCGCGAGCGCGGCGCGGCCCTGGACCGAGCGTAACTTTCTAACTATGGCGCGTTCTTTCCGTTCTTCAGGGACAAGCCTCGCGAGGAGGGATCGATTTGACACTGGGGGGGAAAGGAAGAGATCAGCAGCATACAACATGCGAGGGACACAGACGCCAAGGTACAAGGAGGCTCGGGCGATGCGCGCGGTCTGGATAAGCCAAGCCTCTCCTTTGGCGAGGGCGGCCGCCCCCTGCTCGTACCAGCGGAGTTCGCGGTCCAGGTGCACCCCAAGGAGCTTCACCGAGGGCGTTGTCTTGATGGTGTGCTGCCCGAGTTGTAGGTCGTAGCGGGGCTCCGGGACGGTCTTATTGCGCAAAAAGGGGTGAGGGATGCGACGCCGCGAGAAACCTGCCACTTGGTACTTAGCGGGGCCGAATGTGGCGTTGTGGCTGGTGCCCCAGTCGTTAATCCCGCCTGGCCGCTCCATCATGCGTTGCATTTTTGCGTGCGTCCGGGGGAAGGTTGAGGCTACCGCAATTACCGTGTTGTCGTCGACAAACACTACACCATCTTCGCCCCGTGCGGGTCGGGGGATCTCAGCCAGAGCAGCGTTGTAGATCCCGTATAGGAAGCCCGAGTGGGGGTCCCCCTGGTCAAGGCCGCCTGCGATGTCAAAGGGATCTGAAATTAAGTCGCCAAAAGTGAGTCGGCCCCTGCGCGCAGCGTAGCGGCGGCGTAGCCATTCCGCGTGCTCTGCGGGGACGCCGCGCATCCGCAGGTCGTGGTATAGGCAGTTGAGGGCAACACTGGGGAAAGCGCCCTTAACGTCCATGCACAGCACGGTGGCAACTTTCCCGTTGCGCCACGCATCTTTGACTACCTTCACAACCTTGTGGAGCGCGTCAGTGGTGGACCTCCCCGGTCTCGCTCCGAACTGGTTTCGTGGTAAGATGCCGGCGATCTCTGCCTCTGCGACTTGCTGCAAGTCCTTGGCACCATACAGCCATCGTGGCAAGCCTTTTGTGAGGGCGATCGGGCGGTACGCGCCTGGAACATCGTAGTCGGGCTTTCCCGGCTTGTGTAGTACTGGAATGCGGAGCTCAGGCCACTCGTCAGGGAAGTGGCCGAGCTCATCGAGCGAGCGGAAGATCGGGCCTACAAACGGGATGAGAAGGTTAGTGCATTCTTTGATCACA
The DNA here is from genome assembly GCA_029378375.1 of Mycena olivaceomarginata. Taxonomy (NCBI): domain Eukaryota; kingdom Fungi; phylum Basidiomycota; class Agaricomycetes; order Agaricales; family Mycenaceae; genus Mycena; species Mycena olivaceomarginata. Next base: position 31,673 of record JARKIC010001381.1, on the reverse strand, counting down.
CAGTTCGGGATGGATTCCGGGAAAGTTGCCTTGTAGGGCTTCATCTTTTCGGCGGCACGACGTAGAAGGTCGTCAGAGACGGGTTTCCAACACCATGCTGGGGTGGGATAAACCGGGTCAGGAGGGACCGATGACACCGGCATCTGCGGGGGGAAGAACTCTGCTCGCAGCCAGTTGCACTTGTCCTCATCTGTTTCCGCAGATGCTCTGGGTCGGCGTCCTGTTCCCCCCCGCCGCACCAGCGTCGGGATGCGCGAAGCACCGCCGTCCGATGGGGTGGCACTGAGGAACTTGTGGACATCCCACACCTGGTCGCCCACGAGCTTCTCCTGCCACTCGACCCAGTGGCGGGCTTTCCCTTGCGTGACCGCCTTGTTGTATGCTCTAGCGGCATCCCGGGCTTCCGCATGCACAAGGTGGTCCGGGACGAAGCGCTGCGCGTACGCACTGCGCTCAAGGCGTGCCATTGTGCGCCTGAGAATCTTCATTTCCTCGGTATACCAACACTTCACATAGGGAGAGGGCTTTGAGAACTGGACGACCGCCTTGGTGGTCGCCCAGACAGCGTCCTCGACCGCGTGGATGGCAGCCATCACACTCTCGACCGTCTCGTAGCGCTCTGGGCGGTCGAGGGGCACAAGGGCCTCGAGCAGCCGGTTGCGATACTCTTCCCAATCCGCCTTCTTGTAGAGCGGCGTCGGGGTGTGCTCGTTGACCGCGTGGGCAAGCTCGAGAACCTGTATGACGGGGAAGTGATCACTCTTGGGGGGCATCCGCCCTGGATCAGTGGTACAGGTGATATAAGAGGGGAGGAGGGAGGTGGAGCAGAAAACATTGTCTGGGCGCGTGTGGTTCTTGGTGCGGAAGGCCTGAAGGGTAGGGATGTCGCGCGGGAGGGCCATCGCCATATGGTGGTGCGCCAGTAGGTTGAGCAGCGGCTGCGCGAGGGCGAGGTTTGCTGTGGTGAAAAGGTGCTGGTTGCGCAGCTCGTCCCATAGGGTGTGGTGACGGTTGAAATCCCCTGCCCAGATGTGGCGGAGCGTGCCCACCGGGCAACGCACTGCCTCTGGTGAGCGCAGGAAGTCGCGCAAGGCGTCCAGGGCTGTGTTGTCGTCACAATTGTTGTATATGTTGACCACTCGTACGGTGCTGAAAGCCTCGCCGAAGAAGTCGATGGCAGTAATGTCGGGAGATGGGATGGGGACGGTTTTCCATGAGGAGGCAGGGAGACGGGTGTTGACCAGGATCATTGAGTGCGAGGCTCGCGGGTCCCTGCCGTGAGAAGGGGGGTATACCGAAACAAAGCCACATGTGGCTCTCGAGAGACCCCGAAAGTCACAGCATGGTTCCTGTAAAAGGGCTAGGTCAAAATAATGGGGGCTTAGGTGGTTGAGCATGTCTGTCTGCGCGTCAAGCGACCTGTTGAGGTTCTGGCTCCAAATGCGGAGCTGGCGCCCCGCCTGCGAAGGGTGAGGGTGTTCAGACATTGCTGTCGGCCACCCGTTCGGGGGGGAAAGCTGTGGCCAGCGACGACGTGCCCTCAATGAGGAGCTCGACTTCGTCCTCCTCCTCAATCGGGCGGAGCTCGGGGGGGGGCGATGCCGCCGCCCTCTCATCCCCTGCTGAGCTGCTCTCGCCAGGTGCCGGGTCATCCGAGAACCGGAATGCCTCAGGTCCGGCTTGTGCTCTGTTTACTGCGGCCTGTATCCTCAAACGCTCTCGCACGCCTTGCGAGTTCCGGTGATGTGGGTTCTTCAAGGGAGGTTGGGAATATTTGATTATTTTAGTTCTGTGAATCACACATTTGTTATCTTCTCCTGAGCTTCCATTCAACCAAACACATCCTTAGCGAGGAGGGAGGCGGAGTATCTGGTGTGGGGTTGATTTCCGACCGCAGGTTCGAAATTCATTGATCGGCATTGCAGGATCCGAACAAATACATACAGTACGATTATATTACGGTACGGGGGTCATATTTAATCGTAATATTAAGCCCCTCCGAACAGTGTAAAAACCTGTATTGCTGCAATTACAGCCGTTTGCATAATTGATGACAGTGGCGACAAAATAAAACATTTCACAACATTTGAAAGTCTCGGCTTTCTGAGCTACTTTTACTTCCTCTGAACGGTTTTCCGACATTTCTGATGGTACCAAACACGTTTTCATAAGGTAAAGTACCCTCCAGTACACTTGAATCAGCGAAATTCGTTCGGTAGAAGATTGGCCGTTCCGGCGCTCGCCGCGCCGCATCAAACGGACTTGTTACATATGTGCGAACATCCTTCGCTTCATTCTCGCTTCCACCCTTTCTTTCTCTCGTCCGCCACACTGCTGAAAGTTGTCCCATCGTTGTATACACTATCACAATGCCTGGCCTTATCGTCCAATCCCAGGTCAAATTGGCCGCAATGAACCTCTATGAGCACGACATCTTACTGCTCAACGATACTTATTCTGGAGATTGTCGGTTTCTCGGAATCGACATTCTGGCGCACGCGAAAGCTCTGGAGGACGACAGGGTGGGTAGAGAAACCTAAAAGCACTACGTCAGGACGCCGTCGGATTCTCCAGCGAGACGACCTCAGTTATATCTTGAATCTGGTCAAATTGCGGCCGGATTGGTTTATTGACGAGATGCTCAACCTCCTGAAACACAATCAATACATCTCCGTGCATTTCACCACTATCTTTCGCGAATTGGAGCGTCTCGGCATGTCGCGGAAGAAGCTGAAGAGAATTGCCGCGGAGCGCAATGAGAAGGTTCGGATGGACTTTGTACGACGAATGGCGGAATATCCGGCGGATTACCTCGGTTTCCTCGATGAGATGTCGAAGAATGACCGCACTTACAGCCGTGGGTACGGCAGATCGAAGAAGGGACAGCGAGCGAAGAAGAAGGAGAAATTTGTGCGTGGGACACGTCTGACAGCGACAGGCCTCCTTACCGTGGACGGCATGATGGCAAACCGCGTCGTCGAGGGCTCCATGAAGCGTGCTGATTATTTAGACTTCATTGAACATGAAGTCGTGAGTGTTTTTGCGGCTCCAAATCATTACATCTGACACTCAACTGTCAACAGATGCCCCTCACCTCTGCCTTCCCCGGTCCTTTGTCAGTGCTAGTTATGGACAACGCACGGGTTCACCATGGAGAAGAGATACTGGAACTTGCCAAGCGCTTCAGTATGTGATCCGTTTTTTTTGAGGATGCAAACAGCTGATTCCGTACCGCATATTCAGACGTCTGGATTGAATTCTTGCCTCCCTACTCACCGGACTTCAATCCGATTGAGGAAGCGTTTTCCAAAATCAAAGCCTTCATTCGTCGCCATTTGGACCTCTTCTCCGCATCAACGGGTGCAGGCCTTATCTTCGACATGAAAATTGCGATGGAGATTATAATGCCGGCAGACGCCGAAGGATATTTTATGCACGCAGGTTACTTCTAATCATACAAATATACTACATGATAATCAGGTCATTCGTATTACAGCCGAGTCGAAGTCAGTACAAGAGAATATGCAACGTGACCAAGACATGCGAGAGGAGAAACAGTGAGTAAGTATGGGTGATGCGAGTATCATTATGCGAGGAGATTTCGATTTGCAAGAGGGTTCGGTAAGCAGTGTGAGGAATGAGCAAGAAATGTACGTGTAATGCGAGTATCATATGCAACGGAAACTTGGGAAGAGGGGGAAAACAGTCCGTTACGTCGCCACCGCCCACTCCCGAACCGCTTCTCACAACTCAGCGATCTCGCCCGGAAGAAATTGGATCAGCGGCAGGTCTTTGAGTTCGATAAATCTGAAAGCGGCTGTTGTCCTATGGGTACGGCATGACTCATACTTTTTTTTTTATTGCCCTTACAGCCGTTTGCGGAACTTAGGGCGCGGACAATTTTTTTCTGTTTTCAGCCATTTTGGGCAGAACAGCTGCCCCGACTTCAATTTTTGTCAGATTGCCTCGGGACATATCTCATTCTACTCGCACTGAAAATCCGCAGTCAATGGTCTCCTTGATCTTTTGTTTTGGTTTCCAAATAAAATTTTCACCCAAAAAATCCTGATTTCAGGCAGGACAGCTGCGGCATCAGCATTTCACCCCCGATTGCTCTAAGTATTTGATACGGTGGACTTCTATGTATTATCTAGTCAACAGACTACCGGGATAGTGAATGTGATGCCAAGTCCTTATACAAATTGCCGGCCAATTGAGAGCTCAAATCGGCCCAGTATTTCCTGACCGCTACATTATGACTAGATGTTATATTCACTATCCCGGTAGTCTGTTGACTAGATAATACATAGAAGTCCACCGTATCAAAAGCTTAGAGCAATCAGGGGTGAAATGCTGATGCCGCAGCTGTCCTGCCTGAAATCAGGATTTTTGGGTGAAATTTTTATTTGGAAACCAAAACAAAAGATCAAGGAGACCATTGACTGCGGATTTTCAGTACGAGTAGAATGAGATATGTCCCGAGGCAATCTGACAAAAATTGAAGTCGGGGCAGCTGTTCTGCCCAAAATGGCTGAAAACAGAAAAAAATCGTCCGCGCCCTAAGTTCCGCAAACGGCTGTAATCAAAGCATACTCACAGCGGCTGTGAGTCAATCAATGTACGACTGTCGATTCGGGGGTACATCCGCAAAGACTACGCTTTTTCTCAAGTTTGGGCGGACTCCTAAGCGTCCGGTCGGACCGAAATGACCGCAATAACTAATGTAATTATGAGAGCGCTCATCCCTATGATTCAACGTGGCAGATTGACTCCCTCAATTTTATACCGAGTATAATAGCACCGAAACCTGGTTAATGCGCCGTTGTGTATCACGATTGAGCCCATTCCTCAGTAAGTACAAGGGACTGGTCGGCTGCTTCGCAGCCTGCATAGGCTGCACTTGGATTAAACTGAGTTGAGTCTGGAGTCCCTTTCACTTCGGTGCCGACAGTGGAGATAAAATTTCAGACTTGGCTACAAATAACACAGAGGCACAACTTCTGATTCCCTTTGTCTACCTCTGAGTGTTCAAAAGTCTGCTAAGATTTCTGCCTCTGTACATCTCTCTTCTCTAACAAACCTAAGGTTTTTAAAACACCATCTTCAGAAAGTTGAAGTTCTGCCAAGCACACTATGGAAGTTGCGTGCATCGCTGCGGCCCGCCTTTGTTCTAATGTGGTGCGAGCCATCTGTCAATATTAGCACCAGGGCAGTGTCTGTCAAAGTTTGTTGAAAGGGTGATGTCAACTGCCGAGAATGCCGAATGATCATTGACTGTGAGCCGGCGAAAAAGATAGGAAACGATCAAGGGCGGAGAGCAGCCGCGATGCATGGCATCACCGGAGATTCATCGGAGTTTAAAAGGCTTCAGACAGATGGACAGGCTTAATTTTATAAAGAGGGAGATTACATTCATTACTTCGGTTGATACCCACTGTTTCCCAGCATAACTGAGGTGCTTTGCCAAGATAAGGATAGTGCACATCCAAGCGGAAAACAGTGACAACGGAGAGTATGGAGAGTATACTCTTGATGGATTCGACCTTTGGGTTTCTTAGCTGCAATGTTTCCGCCTTCATCCATCCTTCAGCAAGCGAGGTCACAGCCGGCGTCATGGCATATAACTCCCGCACCAGGACCTTGTCCTGATGCGTCGAGATCATGCGCATTCTCATCGCCGCCGCGAACGACCTTCCGCATCTAAGCGCGATCAGAATGTACCTGGGGTCTCCCAAAGAGAAATGTAGCTCCGAAAGGCCAGGTGCACGCAGGTTAACCATTAACAGTCCGAGAATTTTGCTACCTCTGGGATTCTATTGCAGGAACTTCAGCGAGTTCAGAACCACCACTCTTTTCGGCGTGTAAGCTCCTGGGGGAATGTCAATTTGGAGCAAATATCTGGGCTGAGCATACCAGTCACATGCACCCCGTGAATAGACATGCGTTCCTCCGCAATTGCATTCAAAAATAACAGGTGGAGCTCGTCAATGCTCGGAGCCACATCCCACTGGGGGCAAGCGCTATGGCTGTGCTTTCATGGCCGAGATGTGACACTTGCCATGGCATATATCCTGGGCATCTATAGGACAAACTTCAAAGCCAATACACATGGAGGTGAGAAAATCACGGGGGTTTTCGGCCTCGTTGCCGCCAACTGATTGACAGCGTGTGCGTCGGTGCTTGTAGATTATTGAGTTGGGTTTCACGAAATGCAAGTTGGATGACATACAACAATCCCCAGGGTGCAGCAATATTGACATTCTTATAGGCCTCAGGCTTCATTTCTATGCTTCGTTTTGGTTCAGGGACCGATCAAACTGATCATAGGCGGAGATGAAGGTACGGTCTGAGGTGGACAAAATAGGAAAGATGACGAAAATGTAGCGGAGATTGAACTTTGATAGCTGAATTTTACTCTATAAAATTACATTTTCGATCTCCGCTGTCAAAGTTCAATCTCCGCTACATTTTCGTCGTCTTTCCTATTTTGTCCACCTCAGAACCGTACCTTCATCTAGTTAATGAGCCGGGTATCACCTGATCATAGGCGGAACAGTGGTGGCGAAATCTACCCCCAAAAAAGGAAGGTGCCATCAATTTTCTTCCTTCTCCGTTATCTCGAGCCACACAACAGATTTTCAGACCAGATTTTTACATAGAATGGTTGCTAGACATATACACGGCCACTCTGTAATTTTATTGTGACGAAAACAGATGATACACTAAGGAAATCCCTAAAACAATAAAAATACGAAAAAATTCAAGTTAATAGTCAACCGAGAAGTTGTTTTCTCGCAAGGCAACAAGGACATGTAAACTTTTTTAGTTTATTCCTGGAAGTCCTCTGATCTCCGGATGGCCGTCAGCACTTCAACAAGTTGATCCAAAGTCTGAATATTGCTGTCCTCAGGCAAAAGTCTGACCCGACGGTCCAATGTCATGACCTTTGTAGAGGAGGAGGGCCTTGAACTTGATGGGGTGCACTGGTTGTACCTGCGCACCTCAGACGCGTCGTCGGACTTCGCGTTGTGGTGGTTGTTTGTGAATGAAGGGAGAGTGACATCGTCATGTGATATTATTTTTTGCACTCAACCCTGGTCCAAAGAAGCTTGAAACAGGTATAAAACACTGCAGTTTGTATTTTTCTATCTCAAATGTACAATAGTTACTGACACGGCATTCAGGGACGCATACCTTACTCTTGCCAACACCATTCCTAAAGTCTTCCATTTTATTCCCAATCCCCTTGATATTCGGATACCGACAGACCCAAACTCCCCTTCTCTCCCTAACTCCCTCAACACCGGGACTCGATTTTCTCAAGCCGACTGTCCTCTAGTCACGTATTGGCTTCCCGAGGACGTCAAGAAAGCAGATTCTGATCTGGCAAAAATCTCAGAGGATTCAAATTCGAGTATATTCTTCCTCGAACACCGTGACGGGAGTGCTTTCTCAGAGACTTGCAGATGTCCACGGCCACATGCGCGCTGCCTTCAATTCTTTGCTTGAGAAAGGACTTGCCCCCATCAACTGGTCTGGAGCTTCGTCCGTTGCCCTTAATTGGGTACGGTCAGAAATGCTGGCTTTCTGCCCTGACCTCGGTCTCTGCGCCGGATCGTGGAAGATCGACACTCTTATAAAAGCTGTATATCCAGCGTGGAAACGATATCGGAAATCTCAAATCGAGTCATCACAAGCTGCAGCTGTTCCCTCTGCTTCTCAAAAGCGCAAATCCGATGCATCCTCCTCCTCTGTGTCTTCGAAAAAATCGAGCTGGATACTTCCTCCTCCTCGGATAGTTCTCAAAGCATTCATCGAGACGTGCAGGACTTCCTGATGCCGTCTCTGATTCTCCCATAGTCGTTGCGACTGAACTCTCTGAGAGCGAATCTACCACCTCCGTACCTCCGGATTTCGTCCCCAAAACTGTTGACCTTTTTCAATCTCCCGCTCTCACTTCCGCTTTTCAATCTCCCGTTCCCACTCCCCGCTTTTCTTGCAGCAGCATCGTCTTCCTCCTCTGCATCTGCAGCCCCAGTACCGTCCTCTGCATCGTCTGCACCGCCTGCCGCACCTGCACCGTCGTCCGCCCCTGAACCGTCGTCCGCACATGAACTGTCTGCACCTGCACCGTCTGCACCATCTGCAGTACCTGTACCTCCATCCCCCACTGCCCCATCTCCACCAGGAGCGACTGCCTCGTCTGCGGAACCCACACCGTTGTCGGCCACACCAGCACCGTCTGCAAAGGCACCACAAAAGATTAAGATCGTCAATCCGCTGTAAGTCTTGTTGCGCATGTCAAGGAAGCAGTTGGTTACCGTGTTAACGTTACTTGTAGGTCAAACATCTTTGGGAAAGCCCCGTCTGCGCATGTCTCAAGAATCCAAAAATCAGTAATCCCTGGTACAGCGATCCACGAGAAAATGCATCAGGAAAATCCAGATTTGACAATTGTTCGGTAATTGTCGCCAAATTGTTGACAACGTTGATAATCGGCGATAATTCACGCAATCAGCAATAACATGCAACAATTGCCTCAAGTTACTCTGTTTTCTGGCCCACCAGCCGGAGTGGTCATACCCCTCATTGCTGACTTGACTTGCGGCCTTTGAGGGCAGCCGGCACCTCAATCTCATTCGCAGCGGAAATCTGCTTGAATTTTACGAGCCAAAGTAGAGCCGACGTCGTGAGGTCCGTCGGATCAAATGCTGAAACACTCGGTGGTTTGTTTTGATTGTGTTATGCCAGACGTCAACACCTCTTTCCTCTTCCCCTCATCTTCCCCCAGCTCCGTCCTCTCGTCATGGTGCATCCCTCCTCCCCTGCCTTACCTCTGGGTGTAGGGAAGTGATTCCTCAAACAAGTAAGTGTCCTCTGCTTCCTCCTGAGCTGCAAATCCTCATTGCTCTCGTTGCTAGGACGCTGCTGGCTTTCTTGCTCACCGTTCTGCGTAGGCACTTCCTTCACCCTCCTCACCCACATCTTGATTCTCCCCAGATCCCCTCCCATACTCTCGACACGGGGTTTCCCATCCGGCCCCATCTGGGCTCGCACGTCATGTCCTTCACGTCGTCGCCGTTGTTCGATTACCTCACCTTCGATGAACGGCTTCGACGGCATCCCCATGCATACGCCGTTCGACTTCCCAATTGATCCAGTTGGTTTCTCCTGGGCATAGTCGCATGAGTCCTCGCATTTTCCACCTCTCGATTCAATGACATCTTCCTTTAGAGCCACGCTATGTCGTCTGGTTTCCTACGAGTGAGTAAATATTGATGCTGAGCTCCGTCAGAAATTCTAACTCGTGAACTAGTGATCCTTCGCTTTAGTGGTCCTTCCAAGACAGCTACTAATCACATGTAGGGTCGGGGCCGCCTGGTTTTTTGCAACTCATGGCCGTTGATCAAGTGAGTTTTCTGTTATTTGATTTTAACAGTGGTACTGATAACATATACGCTTATCTAGAACACACCAACATTCTACTATGACACACATTTACGGTCTCCACCTTCCATTCTGAAAGCTATGATAGCGCTGCAAAACACCACGCCAGGTACTACTCGCACAGGGGGCACTCGGAGAGCGACGTGCAGAGTGAGCGCCAGAGGTGAAAAAATCACCCTCATCTTTCTCCTGTGTCTTCGAAGACAACCAGCGCATACACGAAACGCCTTGTGCTTTTTTTTTTTTGTTGATGTCTGTATCTCGTGCATCTGTTCATCCATCCCTGTAATCCCCATATCATATCGTGCTCTCCAATAGCTCAACAGAATCCTGTAATAGCTGGACCAATCGAGCGTATATCTCGATCCTCCCTTTGTGTCCAATATACAAATTCTTCCCGGGAGCCCGGAAATTGGGATTCCAAATGGTTGAGAGTACTGTACTAATCCGACCAACTGTTCACGGGGCCTCACCCGTCACCAAGAGTGTTTACTGGGTAAGGTGTTTATTCCTCGGCAATCACGGGAAAATACCATATATGGCAGTCCGGCGAATGCCGGACCGAAAATTTCCGCGTTTTTTTCGGTGTTTTGGGGCCAAAAATCGGGATGTCACCGTCTACCAAAAGTGTTCAGTTCACGGGTGACCATCCCCCGTCACCTGAACACTTGGTCGGACGCGGGGGGATACAATATATTTGTGTGGCTGAGATCAGCAACGTGGACGTCGAACGACGTGGCAGCTTGCTGTTCTCTTCCACCATATCCACCTCCCCGATCCGCTGTAAACTGCCGCTTTCTTCCTCTGCCTTCCTCTCCTTCCTTCTGGCGTTCTCACGGACAGACTTGGCCCTTTTCGCTGCTCTGCGCTCTTCTTCGTTGATGGGGGGAGGACCTGATCTCTTCGGGGGAGGTGGGCCACGGCAAGTCAGGCAAGGACAGGTTTCTTCATCCTCGAAGTAATCTGCTGAGTAGCAGAAAGTGATTTCCTCCCCGGCTGCAATGTCACGCAAGGTTCGGACTGTGAGGGCCGATTTGGATCCATCGACCGGAAGGTACTGCAAAATGGGCTATATAAAGACTTTAAGCATCCACAAGTACAGAGCTCACCTCCGCATTGGGATTACAGTCATGGTTCACCATTCGCAAAGGGCCTATCAAGATTCGGACCGTTTTATCAGTGGCTTCATATTGAGAGAGTCGCGTGTGCTCAGCATTTCCATCAACTGAGACTAATCCTGCGAGCTCATAAATGTACTCATTGGCAGGCAGAAGCACGGATGCCGTGATCCCAAATCCGCGGATCCGTTTCGGGCCCATTTCGCGGACGTGTAATGAGACAACCGACCAAGGCGCTTGCAGAATACAATATGCATCGAAGCACCTGAAAAGATGATCAGAAAATAGTGCTTGAAAGACGGCAGATCGGACCATCGGAGTGCTTTCCTTGCACCATAAACGCCGTCGAGATTTCCTAGGAGTTCTCGCGATGCCTCCCAGACCTCAGCGAAAAGCACAGTTGTGTCCTTGAGAAGGCCCTGTGGAGTCTGATCTTGGTGCCAGATTGTCTTCTTTGCTTGTTCATAGAGTGAATGGATGTGGGCACGGAGTTCCAGGGGAACATCAGGATGAACAGAGAGAGTGGCAGCGCTGTGACGGCGCGCAGGCGATCTGCGAGCCAATTGCGAATAAAGTGCCAAAACGAGGATATCGTCGCAATCCACTGCAGTTTTAGCAGTCACGGTGAATGGCCTATGGAGATGCTTGGCCCAGAGGAAACGGATTGGGTCACTCTCTCCCCCATGAAGCGGAGTGGATGGCATTGACACACTTAAAATGTGAAGGATGAAGATCACACCACGATGAAAACTGGATTTGCCGGCGATTAAGTAGGCGCTAGGAACCCGGCCCCGGCCTCCAAATCTGATTCGGAGCAATTGTTCTGTAGACCGGTAACCGATCTGTCTACGGGAATACTGTCGGTAGACAGACCGGTTGATCTGGGTTCTAATTGGTGTCGTCGAGTTTGTATGCATGTTCCTGGCATCACGAACTTTTACTCATTTCATATAGTTTTCCTATCGCCGCGAGCTCAAACCAATGTGCCCGATGTCCCCGACATCCCATCTTCATTTCCCCGCGTAGTAGAGTGCCTTTCGAGTTTTTTGGCCCTTCATTGTAAATTGTGAAGGTCTGGAAGGGCGGCAAAAATAAAAATCCGAATGCTGGCCTCGCGTCGGACCCGTTCCGAGGTGCAGTAACAAATAACTCGTTCAATGTGTACTTCCGTGTCCTCAAAGTTCTCTGCCCAAGGACCGGGTTCTGGGACATCATTTACGCCTTTAACAGCTGCAACAAGCGTAGGCACTGGTTCCTTGCTGTCAAAAGCGCGCTTCAGACGGTCATAGACCCGCGTTCCGTGCAGATCTCTGATGAGAACTGATTGTACTTGCTGCAATATGCCTGCCAAGCCATAATCGCAGGCGTCGGAATAAAGACGGTACGGCCGACCTCTCATCGCATATCCACGGACAGGAGCGTTGGTCAGAGTCTGTTTGCACAGCTCAAATGCTTCCTTCAGCTCGTCAGTCCATTTCCACTTAACTCCTTTCTTCAGTAGCTGAAAGAACGGATAAGCGATCCAGGCATAAAATGGAATGTAGGAAGAGAAATAAACCATCATGCCCAGAAATTGTTGAACTTCATGAACAGTGCGTGGTTCAGAGAGTTCAAGAATAGCTTTGACCTTCTCTTTATGCGTGGAGAGCCCAAGTCTCGATACCTTCTGACCGAGAAGCAACAATGACTGGTACGCGAAGTGACACTTCGATGGGGAGAGCGTAACGTTTGCATTTGCAATCGCTGAGAATACCTTGTCCAGATGTTGAAGATGATCTTCGAATGTGAGTGAGAAGACTACAATATCATCGATGTAGACTAGAGCAAAAAGCCATAAGAATGGAGCTAAGATATTTTGCATTACACGTTGGAACACGCTTGGTCCGTTGGGGTATCCAAATGGCATTCTGCGAAATTGCCAAAGACCGGCCAAAATACTGTTTTGATGCAGAATCTCGCCACATTGTTTGGTGACGGACTGCATTTGTTTGGTGACTGCCTGTATTTGTTTGGATTGACATGGAGAGCCCTGAGCACCTTTTCAAAAGGACCAGGGCTGTCAAAATAAATCTGAAGAGACAGTCTGAACCAGAATTTCGCTGGCTATCCTCCCAGCATGACCCCGTCAAAATCCGGCTTGAAATGATTGTACATTGGCCAAAATACTGTTTTGATGCAGAATCTCGGCACATTACCCGAAATTTGAATGGGTAAAAAAGGCCATCAGCGGCATCAAAAAAAAAAAAAAAGGGAACCAAACCCGGAAGTACCAAAAGGGGTGAAATCCGGGCATCCTGGCGGCCCAAAAACCAAATTTTGATATGGGCAATGCCATCCCTGCAAAATGCAGATCACGTGGCACTTCCGCCCCTAGAGGTATGAGCTGCCAGCGTTCCCAACTCAGGTTGGTGGTCTGCCTGAGTGGTTAATGGTGTCCTGACTTACGGAATACGTTCTTGAAGAGGTTCTGCGTTCAATTCCGAGAGAGGATGATGTTTTGCATGCAAGCAGTGCAGTCTGCTGCTCGCCCGAGAGAACAGGGAACGAGGTCAACCAGGACTCAATCGATTGAGTAGGCGAATTCGGTGACACTCTGAATATCATGGTTAAGAATGATCAAGTACTGTGATATAACTCACTCGGTGACTGCTTGAGTGTGGCCCTGTGGCGCATTTGGCTCTGAAAAACAGATGGTCAGAGAAATAAAACTTGGATTTAAACTCCGTACACATCCGGAATAAGTGGCTGTGAAGTGTAATGATAGACGGGTGGGCGAGTCGATCCACGGGCAGCAAGAGCACTAGTTGGTATTCGCGAGGGCGGTCGTCCGCGGGCTGCTAAGACAGACGATGGATTAAAGGTGGGTTGGGTTGGGTTTCTGGTGTCGCTCGTAGACTTCCTGGACATTGCTCGCTTGCTGAAGTGGGTTGAGGCTGCTGCAGGAGCTGAACCGATATTTATATTGGCTGCTATAATACATTTCCCACTGTGGAATCTAACGGGGTGTATGGAAAGAACAGTTGGACTCAGATTGCAAGAATAAAGAGTAGTTGGATTGGCTGAACAAACTTCTCCTCGAGTTCTTGGATTTTATCAACACAAAGTGATATATCGATCAAAGCTTGACTGTTCAAAACAGTCAAGAATGAACGAAGACTGGTCAGCATTGGACAATCACATGTTTGAAGCCGAATATCGGTTGTAGTCGGGTTGGCTGATCAGACATCTCCTTCAGTCGTCGCATTTGATTAACACACCTTTTCCTCGACTTTGGACCGGAATTCAAGCAATATTCTAATCTCGGCTCCAGATCTTTACGGGGATAGTTGGGGCAGAGAAATCAAAAAATCAGAGGCAGCCATCATCCCGTAAAGATCTGGTGCAGTTTGATCGAGAACCTTGCGATTGCTCTTATTGGTCACACAAGGCATTCAAACCGGCGACCTAGGCTGGTACAACTCGGGCTGTGGGAAAGGCCTGAGCGCGGAGTTTGATTTGATTTCCTTTTTCCCTGTTCTGGTCTCGAATTAACTTGGCTCCAAAACTCTCAAAGGCAAGGGTGAATCCCATTCATATTTTCTTTAAATTTGTCTCTTCAGAATTTTAAGAAAGTCTGTATACGGCGAGTTATGAGGCCGCGATTTTGACTGAGAAATGATGGCAGTCCACAGCCACCGCGATGCCGATGATCGGCACCCCTCAAAATTTCAAACTCCGGGCTCAGCCCTTTGGCATGTCCCAAATTGTACCAGCCTGCCCAAAACACTGAGACAAGCTGCTCAACGACAAGTCCCACCACCCACACACCCCATCCCCTTGGTCGACCCTCAACTTCTTGCTGGTGACGCGCGCCTGGGCCGCATTCGCGCATAAGCACGCGCAAGTTTTCTCGTCAAGGACGAGAATATTCTCGTCCTGACTCCTGAGTTCTTAATATGAAGACGAGATCGCATACATCGGCGGCGACGCACACAAAGCCCTCGCGTGCGTATGTGCGTGCCCGAGGCGGCTATTTTCGTCTTCGACAAACGCCTCCAAGCTGACTTTTTGACGGTACGTCGGCGCATTCGCGATCCTTCTTTGTGTGATTATTGCTTTTCTCATTCTCTCCCCAACCACGGTCTTGCCGCCGCACGCCGGACTCCCCAAGACAAGAAGAGTTTAGCCTCGCTCGTGTCCAACACAATCGAGGCGTCTCTTGCGAGAACACTACGCAAGGTGGCGCGACGGGCGCGCTAGGGTGCTTGATGGGGCGCACTCAACTCGTATTATTATTTACGATTTTTTGGCTACTCACTAGTGACCTCACTGATCACATCAATAATAAAAAATTAGATACTGTAGAGAGACGACACTTCCGGAGAACAAAGTAGCGGCTTCCTCGTCGTCACCCTCCGTTAGTGTCCAGGGCCTGGGCGGCTGTGACGACTGCCTCCCAGCCCTTTTCGAGAGCCATAAGACGCTCGCGGAGCTCCTTATTATTCTTTTGGGCCGTTGTCTGCTCACACTCCGGCTCATTAGGCGCGACGAGGAGGCCAGCTCGGAGCTGCCGGTTCTCTTCCTCTAGTTCGCTGACCCGGCGCTCGAGGTACGAGAA
This sequence comes from Mycena olivaceomarginata, assembly GCA_029378375.1. Lineage (NCBI taxonomy): Eukaryota > Fungi > Basidiomycota > Agaricomycetes > Agaricales > Mycenaceae > Mycena > Mycena olivaceomarginata. Next base: position 16,511 of record JARKIC010001381.1, on the reverse strand, counting down.
CTGCGCCTTGCGGCGATCGCGCGAGTTCTGGGCGGCGATCCGGTTACGGTGGGCGCGAGAGTCATGCTTCACCACCTTCAGTGGGATAGGATTCAACGTTGCGCCGCTCGGAAGGCGCGTCTGGTCTCTCAATTTTTCCATTTGTTCAGTGCTGTAATTCTTCTGAGCTGAAGGCGGTTGCATCGCGGTAAATTCGGATTCAGGCTCAATTGTTTGCGGTCCACTCCCTGGGAGGTTATTCGGAGTGAAGGGGGGGCGCTCTGGAACCGCGTCAAGTCCAGGACACAAACATAGGCTGGGGATTACCGGAGAGCTGATCACCAGTGGGTTGTATCTCGTCCTCTAGGGCGCTGCGCGCACGCCATGAAGCATTGGCTTCGGTAGCGCTCATCACTAGGTATTCCGAGTCTGTCGAAAGTCAGGAATATTGTAGTCCCTCAGTCGTCGTTGGAACCTACTCTCGGTGTCGATGGGCTGCATCTCGTCACCAACGGTGCTAGTCGCCCGTCGTATGACATTGGCCTCGTTAATGCTATACTTCATGCCCGTGTCTTCTTGGATGAGCATGGTGGCTACAAATGGGGTCAGAACGATGGCCACGAATTGCGTAAGTCCGAAGACTGCGTCGTAGCCATCGAAGTGGTTCCAGGTGTTAGCGTCAAATGTCTTCTGCACTGTATGGCGGACGGCGCGCGAGAGCTGTTCCTCTTCAGCAACGAGCATCGCCAAAATCTCCGCCTCGATTGCGGAAGCACCGTTTGGGCCGTAACTAGGAAGCGGGTCAACGGTCGCTACAAGGGGAAGGGCTTTAAAAACTCACTAACCGCAGCACTGCCCTCGGGTGGCAGAGTTGAAGTCTGCTTTTGACCCCAATTCACGAAATTGGACGTTTTTGTGACCAACGTCGTCGAGGAAACTGGTCCAGACGGGAGACAGCTCAAGGACTTCAGCGTCGTGGATCATGAGGTCCAGATATTGAGCCATGCTTCTGACACGGCCCGAGAGATTGCTCTGATCAATAGCGTCAGGATAAATCAGCCACTTCTTTTGGCGAGAAAGTTTTGTTTCCCCGCAGCTCTGCGTGTTCAAGTTTGGGCTGAAATTGATTCTATCCCTATCATTGTCGGAGAACGATGCAGTCCCAGGCGCTGAAGGGGTCTCGCTAAGCCGTTGTGAATCAAGGAGATGTCATCGAGTCACGAACCTCTTCTTACCTCTTGGTCCAGTGAATTACTTCCCGCCGTAATGAGCCTAAAGTGGGGACGAGAACGTAGTCAAGGATGCAGCGGGGAAGGGCACTATCACTTGAGCGGCTCTTCATAACGACGTTAAGACTCAGAGAGAGGTTCGCGTCAGTGACGTGGCAAAATAATATCACGTGATGAAATGTTCCGAGCCTTAATGAAAAGGGTTGGCCGGCAAGCGGCGGGGCACAAACAGAATTCAGAATGTCAGATTTGCCTGTGAGCCTTCTATCTCCTGGACAATTGCAATTGTGCACACAGTGGGCAACAAGAGATGGAGATGGAATAACTACATGAAGAGGGGAGTAGGGCTTGCACCCGCCCGTGTTACGGCCACGGCCGTAAGAATTACGGCGTAATTGGGGGAGCTTGCGACCCCGATTCTATTATGGCGCAGGTCACCTACTTGTAGGCTCAATGTCTCCATTGGCTCATTCTATTTACTGAATGTCTACATCCAGGTGATACACCGAATGTCTACATCTATAACACTTCCTATCATACACTAGTGGTGACTTTTGTCTGGGTTCTGGGGGATAAAAGTCGCAACCTGCCCAGTTGCGACCTCTGTCTGGGTTCTGGGGGATCAAGGTCGTCGCAACCTGCCAAGTTGCGACTTATGTTTGGGTTCTGGGGGATAAAAGTCGTAACCTGGTCAGTTGCGACCTCTGTTTGGGTTCTGGGGGATAAAAGTCGCAACCTGGCCAGTTGTGACCTAGTTTAGGTTTTGGGGGATAAAAGTCGCAACCACCAGTTGCGACTTCTGTTTGGGTTCTGGGGGATAGAATTCATCGCAACCTGACAACTTGCGACCTCTGTTTGGATTCTGGGGATAAAAGTTGCAGCCTGGCAATTTGCAACTTCTGTTTGGGTTCTGGGGGATCAGATCTAGCCAGTCAGCGATGCTTGCCCCTGCTGATTACTCTCTGTTCTGGACCAAGAGACGCGAAGGTGACCCTTCGCGGGTATTGTCAATTTCATTGGCAAACCCTGATTCTCATAATTTTTGCCTCCCCCGTCACCTTCGATCTGACCTTACTCATCTATCCATCTTCTCTAGCTCCTCCCAGCAGTCTGCTTTATCACATCGGAATCGAAAGATCTCATCCAAAGGTGTTCTACACTACCCCATCCCAGGCATTTAGTGACTTGAGGGTCCAAAATTTGGGCCGTACTCGGTGTAAGGTGTAATTCAATGGAGGAAGTAATGTTCAATTGATATTAGCTCAAGACAGCGCCGTTGACCAGCCCCATCTCTGCATTTGACCAGGAAAGAGGGATGGAGTGAAAAACACTGAACCGAGGTCTATTAGCTACGAAAGCACGAAGAGCAGTCATCCTGAAGATAATGGAGGCCTCACACAATAACACCGACTTTTTGGATTCCGCGCAGTTGAATGTGCAGCGGGTCCGAGTATCCGTAAACAACTTCGTTGCCCTTGCGCAACTGAGCGCCCTACCACCCACAGCAGAGGCTGCCATCAAGCTGGTCTCCATTCCTCGAGTGATTCTTTCTGTGGCAATGCGAGATACGGCCTTGGAGCACACTGATGTGAGTATCTTCCATATTGTCCGTATCGTCTGAGTAATTGACCTATAATGATAATCAACCAATTGGCTCACATTCCGGTAAATGTCGAGGCGGATGACACCTCAGCTGCCTCCTCCGAACCCGAGAAAAGGGAAGGTGAACAGGAAATTGCCGACAATATGATTGAGATCTTGGACTCAGACGAAGAAGACCTCGCCAATGCACATAGCAGATTGAGTACTAGTGCCCAAGGCGTCATTGACTTGAGCGACGAACTCTAAAGGACTCATTGATTAGATTCAATTTAGTACAACTCGGATTAATTTAATACATTCTTCACGACATGGCGCGCAAGAAACATCATTAAAACTCTATTGTCCACCATGCTGTACAGGTCCGAACTGTAAATCCGCACTCAGTGTGGTTTATCAAAGAACCCTGACCACCCAGCATTAAAATGGTGTACTGACATATGCGGTGTTTTTCCCATGTATCATTGACCATAGCCGATGTTTGCCTTTTTTCAACGAGCTCTGGTAATTAAAGGACACAAGGGTACGAAGTGTGATGGAAATAAGGTGGAACAAGACGCCAGAAACCAAGGCAGCTCGGCCCGTTGGTGTGGAAACCTATGACGGAGATGGATTCAGAGCAACAGCGCTCGGAATCCATCTACGTCATAGAGGCCAAGCTGCCGGGAGATAATTCCTCTAGTGAGACGGAGACGGCCATGTGAAGGAAATGTAAAAAGTGAAGGCTTCTTTGGTCGGTCACAAGGTCGAGTCAGGCAGCAGAGAAGAGAAGATGAATGTCACTGTCCGGTTGCGAACCGATTGATTGCTGAAGGGAATGTCTTTGATTATGGGAGGAGGATTATGGGAGGAGGAGATGAAAATTTCCTTTATTGGATTCTGGAGGTTTGACGACGAAGTTATTACCGTTTTCGGTGAGACCGATCATTGACCTGGCCCACCGAAAAGCTTTTGACACAGCGGGAGGCGACGATCGAGCCGAGAGGAAATAGCTGTGACCCACCGCCAAAAAGAGTTCGGCAGCCACTTGGCGGAGTTTGAAAGCGGCTGACACCGATCGATATATTGCCCGATCGGGCGATGACCCGGTCAGAGGTCACAACAAATACGCTATAGAACCTTAGTCAAACATCGGGGCAGGTTTTCAAACAAGCTGTTGCAATGTGTTTGGACGGATTTTTGGGTTCCAAACGATGAATTTGGATGGTAAAACCCACAGACAAGTCAAATCGGCCTGCGGGGACATGTGTGGAAGGAAATAGAGGCTGCGCGGCACTTACCCCGCACGCCGCGGCAATAGCACAGCCACCGCCTCGTCATTGATCAATGCGCGTCACTGCGCGTCAGTGCCACGGCAGTCGCGGCACTTTCACCCAGCCCAGAAATAAAGGAGGTAGTAAGGTGCAGTGCCGCGACTGTGAGGCGGCGGTGGCCCGCACTGACACGGCGTTGCCGCGGCACTGACGCGCACTGCCGCGGTATTGACGCGCCACTGCCGCGCATCTGCAGGGCATTGCCGCGGCAGACCTCAGACTGAGAGAATTGGTTTTATAGCTCCAAAACCTTTGGTTTATCGAGACATGCTGTTTAAACTCACTAGGAATGTGATAGGTACAATCAGGACCTCCGCCGAGGGCACTCGGTGCTGAATCCACTTGTGAAATACTTATTGTGTCTTCAGCAGTACATGCTCCATTCAGAGCACAGAAGCCTCTGGTGAGTGTTTTCACACTACAGTAGTGTCATTCACCTCGAAGGAATAGCGATTTGAACGTTTAGTCAAAATTTGGGATTGGCGCGGCAGTCGCGCCATTTTCTCCTGGCCCGACTTATTGCACTTTTTCAAGTTGAAGTCAAATTGCAGTTACTCAAACACTATTCAATTTTGGTCATGGTTCAGTTCGCCCCTCGAGAACAAAGTTTCCTTCCAGAAAGTTGGACCTGATGAATGCCTAGCCATCCGAATACAGTACATCTTGCAGTGCCGCAATATTGACGCGGTGGTGGCGCGCACTGACGCGGCGTTGCTGCGGCACTGAGGCGGTACTGACGCGCATTGCCGCGCTATTGACGCGGCATTGCCAAAACACCCGTTAAATGTCAGAATACCCATTCCACTCCCCAGAAATTGTGGTGGGTGCAGTCTGGGTCATTTCAAAGGGGATTCGGTGCAAAAAGCAATTCAAAAATATTATCTTCTAGTCGTGGAGTTCCACGGGACTGTTTGAACATCAGAATGGGTCGTTTACCGGGAAAGACCACCGGTTCCGACGTTTAGTCAACAATTGGAATTGGCGCGGCAGTCGCGGCATTTTCTCCTGGCCCAATTGCACAGATGGTTGGACTCACCGGAGCGTCGGCCCCCACGGAAAAACGGAATTGAGGTAACAGAAGCTTTGAAAGCCCATTAAAGAGGAATGGAAAGGGCAAGTACCAGGGTGAAATGCGAAAGGTCTTGATAGCCCAATCCCGAACCGTGGTCGAGATTAAGTCTACTGTGGAGTGCGAAATTGGGCAGTATCCGTCGATTGGGATTGAGAATACGGAATATAACATCTGAAAGGGTCTCGATACCCAGAATCTCGAACAAAGGTTTATTGAAGAGCGGCAGGTTGCATCAAAAATTAATATGCGCCAAGTATGTAATACAGATGTACGAATGATATTCGCTTTCGAAGCTGAAGATCTGCGGCGCGGGCGCCGAAATTCTGAATGGACAGATTCGCAAGTAAATGTGGGTGAGTATAATGAGCAGTCCCCCATCGTGAAGTCAAATAAACGCCATGGGCAGACATGTCCACCAAAGAGACTGCAACACAGGCGCGTGAAGCCAAACGTAAGTCCAGGTGCAGAAAGAACCAGATGCTGCCAGGAATAGGTTTTGATGACCACAGTCGATGATAAGTAGAAGGGAGCGCTGGGCGGTGCATGAATTCGGAGCCTAGCGGAGGTATCACAGCCCATCGGAATGTCGAAGAATGTCCGTCAAAGATGTACAGCACGGGCACACAAAAGTGCTGGCTCTCGACGGTGGAGATGAATGGGTTGAAGTCCGAAAGGATAAAGCTGGAATGTGCTTCCTTATAGCAAAGATGGAATACAAACAAAACTGGCTTTGAATAGAAGATTAATGGAATGAGTGACACCCAGCGAATACGACTGGCCCTCAATGGGCAGACAATTAGAATGAAGATGACGGGCTTACCAACCACAAGCCACCCGTGCTCGTCCAAAGCAAACATAACATAACTTTCTCAGTCACGTCTAACATCTCAATCTGACAGTCACGTATGCGACCCATCGAGAAATGCACAGCCACACGGTTCACGATTGCACTTCTACTACAAAGTAACTACTAGAGGGGCGCCGGGCGAAAACCCCCGACGTACTCGATGAAATCCAGCACAGCATCCAGCTCTTCCGTGGGGTGAAGACGCGCAAGCAGCTGCAGCATCATGTCCCTCGCCCGATTGTTCAGCACATTCGGCAGCAGCGACCGCTGCATCATGCTCGTCAGCGACATCACCTCGAGCGAATGGGCGCTGCCCAGATGGTCCCACTCATCACAGAGATTGGGCAGATGGAAGCAAGGGTCCAACAGCATCGTGGGCCACACCTTGAGACAGAAGGTTCGTCAAAAAACTCGGGATAACAGGCGCTGTTAGGAATCTCACAGCTTTGTCACCGGGCCCGCCAAAAAACGGGCAATCTCCAACGTGCGCTGCACCTCCGCCTCCACCTCCTCGATCTCCGCGACGGACGCCACGGCGGTGTCGTTGCTAACCTCCCCCCATACCTCAAAAATGTTAGTCTTTGATTTAGACGACTATATTTATTGAAATTTCCTCGTTGAGTAGCCTGAAATGCGCCCATCGGCGGTAAAGCTCCTGAATCATGAGCGATTAAAATTTGTATCGGAACGGCAAAGCTTCCTCATCCGTAAATCCAAATTGGAGAAGAAAGAACTCGCAACCGACGACGAAATACGTAATAAGGATGCCGAAATTCAGGTCCTCCATCAGCGTGAAACAGAACTTACTCAGCTCAAGTGTATCGTTTGCGCTTAGCGGTAGTGAGGTCGAAGGAGAGAGCGGAGGTGCGCACGTCAAGAGCGAAGAGTGTGGGGAGAAAGCCTGCAAGGTAGTTGAAGGCATGAGTGGGTGTGCTGAGGAAGAGGGAGGTCACGTAGAGGAGCTGGCGCCGCGGGCATGGCGTTGGCGCTGCGTATGTCTTGGCGGGCCCAATTATCTTAAATTCGTGTGTCGACGAAGAGCTCACATAGTTCCCCGGATGTTAACGTTGTGGCCGCGCCACAGGACTGGATTCCATCACCATGTCATGTGTTCGAGTAGGAGATTAAAAAGATTAGATATGATTACCTGATAGATAGAGGAAGACGAGTTTGTATCTCTACCATATGCCCTCGGCACAAAGGAGAATAAACAAGGATTCAAAAAAAAAAAAAAAAAAAATAGGCCAGCAGGTGTATCTGCTCTCGGTCTCAATGAGGGGGCTTTTTCGTCACCTAGCGGAGGTGCCGTTGGTGAGGAAGCTACCTGAGTCGAACTGCGACGGAGTGGCTGTTCAGAACGGCGGGTGGGCTATTCAGCCTGGCCCGCCGTCGGAAAGGTTGTCGGCGCTGGTACAGGCTTCAAGGGCTGACACAGCCTCCATGCTGACCACGTCGGGCTTCCGCTCCGCGTCAGACCGAGGACAATGGTGAATGCCATAACTCAACCAAAGCACGGAACTCAACTTCGCCACCAGGCCTGAACGCCACAACTCAAATTCATTGTCCTCACACCATTCCATCTGTATCTTTCCCTGAAAATTTCCCTGGAGACTGCTTTTTTTTTTTTTTTTTTTTTTTTGTCACACCTTTCGCCGCTCAACTCCTCCTGTCAAAAGTTACCCATTTAGTTTTTGAGCATTTTTTTTCACGTAACCACGATTTTCTATATAATCCTGGTGGTTCATTTGTTTTAGCTCACCTCTCAGCCACGCCTAGGCGTATCATTCTCATGTCTGCTTTTGCCCGCGAGCGTATTAAACAAGGTAAGTCTCAGTCTACCAATTAAGTTTGAGTTAATTTTTTCCACCAGCTCATAATGGTCGCGAGACTCGTGGTGTGTTGGCTGAAACCATGCCCACGGCTGTTGGGTCCTCAACTCGCTCCATCGTATCTTTATTCTTGAACTGCGCCTTACTATTCTTCGCACCTCTTATAAGCTGTCTTCTTACCTTTGCTCTGGTTTCATATTACTCCTCGCTGCCTTGGCAATACATTATCGTCCTTACCCGCCACACCTTCTATGACTACCCTTCTCTGGTGGCTTCGATCTATCTCTATTGGAGTATTTTCTGTGTTTACTTTGGTGGGTCTGTCTATGCCGGCAAGCTGCCAGGCTGTCTGATCTTTGCTGAGCGGCCAAGTCAGGACATGAAGTGAAGGCAAAGTCCACTTTGTCCTCTAAGTTGTCCGACATCATATTTCAAAATTGAGTTTAGGTCGGAATTTTGCAAGGCTCGAAGAATGTCCTCGCCAATTTTTGAGGATCAAAAATTTTGACAGCTTGACCAAACATTATGGAACATTGAACAATGCTGGCAGCAATCATCGATGAGACATAGTTTCCCGAAGTACTCCGGCGGACACTATAGATGTAGAGTCGGCTATCTAGTCCATGATAGACATCAAATCAGGTGCGTAAGATCTATAGACGCCCGGAGTGCCCCAAAGACACACATAGACCTGCAGTACGTCTTCATAGACCACGGAAGACAGCAAAGACCTGGATAATGCCCCTTGAGTCTTTATAGAATTTCAGATTTTCCTGATGATCAGGAAAAATCGAAATTGCTACATAGACCAAAATAGCCCAGTAAGACGGAGAAGACGCCATAGTGGACAGCCGTCTATGGAGAAAGGTGGGGGGGCGGTGTTTTCTCTCATAGACACCCATAGCAGCCGCCATGTCTATCAATGTCCGTCATAGCCATAGGCCTAATAGGAGCCATAGTACGCATAGTCCGCACGGTCAACGGTATCTGAATCGGGAGCGTAGCCACTTCATAGCAATTATAGTCACACACATTTCAAAACAGAAAACAATTGTTATTCAGACTACCTACGTAAATCTACTGACTACTTACGGGACGGAAAAGGTGTGCGACACGAGATGTAAATTAAAGCAGGGAATAAAGTTGACTAGGACTGAGTCGGAGAGCCAGTGAGAATATAGACCTGTTGGGGCAAGAGTAAGTAAAGTGATGCTGTTTAAAACACATCGACGAACATGATTACTGCAGGCGCAGTGATGCCGAATAAGATTATAAACCTAAGGTAGGCGTCGTACACATCCATCGAGTCACGTGTACGTGACATCACGCGTTACAGTAACGTGGGAGAGCGCGAAATCCTGGAGCGAACTTTTTTTTTCTTCATTGTACCTCTCTGGGTCCGAGAAAATATATGACTATGACCTAGAGTTTGAAGGTGTGAGCCCAAGCCATCCGAGAAAGCCAGCAATGCAGAAATGGTGCCGCCAGTGGCCACCTTGCCGCCACACAAGCCATATAAAAAATAGTATTCAAAATCTACGAGTCTCTCTGAAGAGCCTGAGGTCCTCAAGATAAGAAGGTGGGAGTGTACGGTGACCTCTATATTTTTTGTTAGCCCATGCAGCATCTGCTCCGTCAAGCCCGCGGAAGTATGCATCGGCAAACCTCGACGACCGGGTTGCAAAACGGCGCATAGAAACTAGCGGGACCGCATCAAGGGCTTCCAGCATATTGCGTGTAAAATCTTCCTCCTTCGACGATGGCGGGAACATGCGGTATACCCGCTTGGCGTATCCCCAACATTGCTCGATAAAGTTGAGCTCTGGGTGGTACTTCGGGAAGAAGATCACCTCGAAACCCCGCTTTTCACAATGTTCTTCTAGCATGGATTTTTGTGCCTGAAAGTCCGGCTCCATGTAAAGGATTTTCTTGAGGCAACAGTGCGTCGAAGTGGTGTGGCGGCACTTGAAATTATTGCCGCATTGTGCTTTGAGTTTTTTACCAGAGGTGGAGTTTGGCGCTGGAGCATCTGGGTCGGGAAGATCGTGCCCTTTTGCACGACGCTCGGAGATAAGAATCTTCATGCCCTTGAAACGGCCGTCCGGGAAGTAAAGGGATTGTGGGGTTCCGTCGCGGAAGGTGGCATCTCGCATGCATACACAGCGTGAGATCTCGTCGGCGCCTTTGACTTTATTGAAGTTCTCGGATGGTTTCGCTGTCATACTGATAGCGCTGAGGGCATCGGGGGCTCGGGCCGTATGTATGGTCGCGTTGTCGTAGGCCAAGACATGCTTCTCATCAGAATATTCATCGTCGAGGATGTCCATGGCCACGGTGGCTTGGTCGATGATGGTTTGGGTCGTCTGATAGCCCTCCCGTGTCTTTCCGGGCTTCAGCAGGTTCCGAGCACGTTTATATTCGCTGGAAAGATGAATGAGACCAAGATCACCACAGTCGGCGAAATGCTCACCCATCCGCATTCGGGTTCTTGGACCGCATCCAGCCGTAAGCATCCGAAACAAAGTCACCGACCATTTGACTGGCGCCTTCTCCCTTCGCTTTGATGCTCGGTTTTTCTGATTCATGAACCCAGCGCAAGTCTCGACGATCATGACAGTAGAAGGTCGACTCGTCATGCCGCCAGATCACTACAACTCGCGCATCCACGGCGGAGCTCATGAAGGCCCTCATTCGAGCATCAGAGTCAACCTGGTCATCCGTGAGCCCGTCCTTGTACCAGCGCGATCTGGATTCGAATTCCCGCCACCGAGGAAGGAACACGTTCTGACGGTAGTGCACGACATCCTCCCTCTCGTGCCCGTCTGAATACATTCCCTTCGGCTCCCTTCTCCAACGGTAACCCATTTTCTTCATCCAACGTTGAGCTGTCCGAATCGAAATTTTGCGCTTGATCCGCAGACGAGCCTGAAACTCGGGTGTAGCAACGTAACAGACGATTTCCTTGGCCGAGACGAACTTTCCGAGTGACTGCAAGTGAAGGAAGATGTCACCGGCAATGTCTTCATCAGAAAGGATGGACGAATTGAAACGACCGTATTTGTGGCTCGGAAGGTTATTCTTGTCCTCGCAAAAGCTCACGGTCCATTCGCGGATTTTTCTCCCAAGCCAGGTCTTCGCACCGGACTTGCCACTGGCCACAGAAACCGTCTCGGAATGTAGAGTCCACCCCGCATATCCAGACCCCTTGTACAAACAAAGGAATCGGACCATGCACTCGAGACGGGCGGCAGTGACGATATCCAGGTTCGTCCTTTTGTGTCCCCACCCGTTCCCTCGTCGGGGATGGAGAATATTCTGCAGATTTTGTATTGCGGCATCAACAGAATTGTTGGACGGGACCTGGCTCGGCATCTTCCACTGTCGCGGACGGTTGGGCATGGTAAACCCCTGTTCCCCTGGAGAATATGAAGCTGTCCCCGGTGGCAATGAACGTCCTCGGGGTGGGGGGGAGGCTGGTGGAAGGGGAGACGACTCGACAGGCACCGGAGAGTCCGCAGGACGAGGAGAATCATCTCCGGATGGGTCCCAAAGTAAATCATCCAAACCTTCTTCGGCCATCGCTTCCGGAGTGAGCTGGCTGACTTGGACGGATAGGTACTCGTCCTCGTCTGCAAAGTCACTGTCCTCGTCGGAAACGTCGTCGACTCTCGCTCTTGGTGGCGACGCGACGCGCTGGGATGCCGGAACAGAGTCGGGGATGGAAGGCGTGTGAGTTACTAAAGTATCGGCGGTGTTGTGAGTTTGTTCCTCCCTGAGAAGTTGTATATCTTCGTCGACATCCATCTCGCTGACATCTGACGGCTGCTCGTCGATTTCTAGTGGGGGCTCGTTGCTTTGCAGAGGACTCGGCTCCCGAAGGACTGGCCGAGCACGGGAGAAGAAGGTGTGTATGGTCGTTGCTTTCAAGCTGTGCCATACGTCCTCCTTTTGTTCCCTCTCAGCCCGCTCCTTCTCTGCCTTGCGAAGTTCCTGTGCACGTCGGACAGAGACTCCCTGGCCGACCTTGGTACTGTGATAGCTGCCGCGCTGTGCAGGAGCTGCACTTGTATGAAAAGAAGCCAAGTGCTCATCACTGAGCTTCAGCCATTGGACCAGGTCTGTATAGTCCTTGGGATGGGGTATGTCATTCTCTTCATGAACGTCAACTCCAGGATTGTCTTCGCCGTCGGATTCGGAGGCATCTTCTCCATACGGCTCGAGTACAAAAGCACCAGTAGGTTCGGCATCGTCGCTTTCCGAGGAGCCATCAGCACTTCCGGGTGCCGGGGAAGAGGCTCGGGGGCGCTTTCGAGGTGGTCCTTCATCTTGCTGCTGGGTTTCGACGCCTTTCCGCTGTTTTCAGACAGAAATATGAGCAGAGATTGATTTTTTCAGTGTCGAGCCGGACCTTGACAGAATAAGCTCCCAGATTCTTTGCTTTTGCCTTGGATTTGATTACTGGCATGGATAGGATGTATACTGACACGTTTTGGATGCTAGGGGTCCGAGAATTTGTGGGTGGCAAGGCGAGACAAAGAGGAAAAATTGGGTAGCACGTGACCACGTGACTGTGAAATTTCCTTTTTGGGAAGCGCGAAATCTTCGACCTCAAAATACATTTGTGTGCTGGGCGACCTGGCGTCGCATTCTGAGCAGTTTGAAAAAAATGTGTTAAAAACTTTTTTTTGAGACAATTTATGGGCAATCCAAAACCACAGATCCCTTTCTACATTGAAACAAGTGTTTCTGTGGTTTTAGTTTGTGTCTACACCCCGACACCCCCGACTAGTAGGGCGGGAGGGCGGCGTCACGCCGTGACTCACGTGATTCGATGGATGTGTACGACGCCTACCTTAGGAATGAGCAAAGAGTAAGCAGGCAGAACAACTTGCGAAGGAAATCACAAACAAGTAGATACTGCAAGGGCAGCACTGCGGTTATGGTAGCGTGCAGGAGTAGAGACTGTGATGTGAATAATACTACAGTCACGTTAACAATGTGCGGCAGAAAGAATAAAAAGAACACTCAACGCCGAAGCTCAAGGGTCAGACCCGGCAACACTTTCTTCCAAGGCGTTGAAATCGACGCCATCGAGCTCGTCCTCGTCGGGCTCGGCAACAACTTGCTTGAGGTGGTGGAAATTCGAGGTTGAACTGAGCAAGAGGGTGAGTAAGCGGGTACCGAAGGAGGTTTGAGGCGTACATAATTTTAGAGTAAAGGTTGCGCTGGAACTGTGTGAACCAGGTCGGCGACTTGGTCTGCAAGTTCAGGAGGGTCGCCCGATGGTGCTGATATCTGGTTGAAAGAGTCTGAGAAGGGGGTGCAAACGAAGAAAGACATTCCGACCTTGGGCCGAACTCCTCCTCGGTGAACTTGATTTGGATCCGAACCCCCGTTGACCATTCCTTGAGTGCGTTCTCCATCTAATAGACGATTCAGACGTATGATAAAACACGAATGGTGAACTCACTCCATCCGTTACGAGGGTCAAGACGGGAATGGGGGAATCGATGAAGTTGCGGAAAGACGCGGCACGTACACCTTCGGACTTGGCGGTATCAAACCACTGCTTCGTCATCACGTCGTGGTAAAAGGCGGCGCCGAAGGGTCGCTGTCGATCATAGGTTTGATCCTACATTGATCATTAAGCGATAGAGTCTCCGAAGGATGGAGGACGCACCTGTAGATTGATTCCACTGAACTTGAAGATACCTTTCTTCCCTGTGAGAAACTTGATGTGTTTGGCGATCTCAGCGGGTGAGTATTCTCCCGGTATGCCAAACAGCTTGACAGCGCTCTTTCAGAGCGTCTTTACTTCCCCACGCAACTGCGGAGCACCGCTCCAAGCCTTTGATGAAACAGTCAGTATGATACTGACAATACAGATGGAAACTCACATAAGAAACGAGCTGAGCGCGACGCTCGTTGGATTCCTTAGTCATGTTAAATCGTTCGGCGACCTCGGGTGCATTCAAGTACGGTAGGCGAGACGGTCGCGCTTCGATTTCGGTTTCCGGTATCCGGATCTTCGGTCGCGGTTCCCGATTCGGATATATGTTACCTCATACCGCGATCACATGAGCACGGGCTCCCACGTCGCTTCCTTTCCTCAAATAAAATAAGACATACCTCTCCAAGTGAGCATATTCTAAGCAATGGGACTAGAAATATAAGTGCAACATGAGTTGCAAGTAATAGGTAGATGCTGCTATATCTAATAAACAACTATCCTATGGCTCCTCTTCCTCTCCATCGGGTGTTCCGTGACCTCCCTCCGAACCAGATCTGTCGGTACTGTCTGGCCCCAGCACATCCTCTGGGAGCTGTAGAGGGTAGGACTGATCAAACCGGAGCTCAATGCAGAGCCGATTGCACTCATGGGTATTGATGAATGTCTCAATTCTGTCAGTGCCAAAATCTCCAAGCCCAGAGCCTCTGAAAAGCAATTTAGTCCCATGTATTAATCATGAAAAAATGATTCCCACATACCCCGCCATCGTGTGAGTCATTGGGTCGAATAGAACAAGGCCGTCATTTCCTCGGACACGGGTTGGGGTGCCTTGAAGGTCTGCAAAGACAAGTTCCCCACCACTTTACCCAAATATATAGTGAGCAAAAGCGTGAACTGTCTCGCTCTGTATATCCTCAGATCCTCGAGCCTTGTGATCCAAGGTGGAGGTGAATGAAATCACAACTGATGCACGCTTGCTTTCCACAAGCCAAGTCATTCCTCCAGCTTCCCCATCAAATACTTCGAGGCCCGAAGCTGCGCTTGGACACCTAGTGACACCAACAGGAATCTCAGCGAGAAGATAGGCTTGCGCAAATTTGATGTCTACCATGGGAGCCAATTTGTTAGTCATCATAACATAGAGGAGAATTATATAGCGCACGCTGAAACACTGACACACCCCTCTCTCGGCACAGCAAATAGAAGTCCATGAGAAGTTTCTCACCCAGCACAAGCCGAGTCGCCTCAGCCTCAAGCATGAGGCGGTTGTCAATCAGGGAGATATGATTATGAATGGAGTCTGGGTCATCGTCCGAGATTCGATAGAGGCGTTTAGCAACGACCCGTTCTTCCCCACCCTCTGAGTCAAACAGGACCAGCTTCGGAATTTGAGCCAGTTCAATGTTAGACATATGATTGGACAGACAAACATCAAATGCAACCTTCATTGCGCCCTTCGCAAAATGGTTGTCCCAAATCATTCCATCAATTTCACCACGGACTTTGATAATTTCAGGCTCAAAGTTTGCAGGATCAACTGAGATGGTGAATTTTTGAAGGGTGACTGGTGATTGTGTCTTTGCAATAAGGGGTGCTGCTCCTCGACCACGCAAACTGAATCTAGACCCTAGAGCAGAAATTCCTGAAGTTTAGGAGACAAAAATAATCACAGTCATTCAAGAGTTTAAGTTGGAGCCGTGAATGGCCCTGACCTTTGGGAAGACTTGGGCAGCCTCGCTTTGCAAGGCTTGATACAGATGCTGATGACTCAGAGACTGTGCGCTTGCGGGAGTTTGATCCAGGTTGACTGCTCTGAGTATCAAGCTCTTCAGCTTGTCTTGTCAGACGGTCTCGATACTACGGTGTATTGAGAATGGAATATTTGCAAGTGCATTGATTAATGCTTACCATGTCCATATTGACATGAAATTCAAGACACAAGATCTTCGACTTTGGACCAGTTGCAACCCTCTTGAATTGCTGAGGGATGTTGTCAATGTATGCAGCAACCTTGTCCTGTGTCGACGAATGCATTTTGTAAAAGTTGGCAAGTGTTGGCTCAGGAAGATGATTCCCTGACCATCGAAAAGAAATTGGCTATGATATCGGGTAAAGAAAAACATCATATTTTTTTATCCCTCTCTTCATACTCATTGTGCAGGTTAACAAGTGGAAGCAGCTAGTGAAACGGCTGAAGATTCCCACGGTTCGGACCCAGAAACTGCTCCTCGCCACTGTGGAAAAAGCTGTTGTTGATGAAGTTGGGAAAGATCCAACACAGTCAAGAGGACCTGACTTCATCCAAGACCAATTGCGGCTCAAAATGATCTTGCCCCCTCGGTGAGACACTTCTTTCCTCAGGATGTCAATCAATGCTCAATCTTTTTAATTTGCAACACCCCAGGGACCTCATCCGGAAAATTATGCTTGATAAATTTCCAGATGGGTTCGATAACCGGTTTCCCTGGGAAGAAGGGAAAGCGGGTCACTCGTGTGCCCCTTCATGCCCTTGGTCCATACTATGAAGTGAGCAGTGATGGCCACGAGAAAATAGCGCCATCTGCACTGCGTATGGGTGGGGTGGGGCTCTCGATATATGGCTTCAAGGACAAGTTTGCGGGACTATCTTCTCTTTCTCAAAATTTACCCAGATGTCCGTTCCCGAGGCGCTGGTGGGCATATCTTCCTCGACTTTGCTCACCCTAGCCAGTGGATGGGATGTATTTGTGGAGATGGCACGCATGATAGCTTTAGATTCCGAATAGCCATGGACATTTATAATACCATTGATGAGCAGAGGGTATTTTGGCTTTGAAATCATATTGGAAGTTGCGAGAAGAGAACCTGTGCTCATGTGATCGCGGTATGAGGTAACATATCCGAATCGGGAACTGCGACCGAGATCCGGATAG
>JARKIC010001380.1:0-125969 GCA_029378375.1 Mycena olivaceomarginata | reverse complement strand
TGACACGCCGGGCCGCGGCTACTGTATGAATGCTCCCAGAAAAGAAAATGAAGAATTCTCCTATGCTCCTACGGCAGCACAGTATAAGCAATATATATCCATGTAACATAATATATACCTGGTATACCAATGTCCGCCTCTTAAACCCTTGCCATGGCAATAAAAGGCGGGTGAGCGGCATAAAAGGTGGGCACGCCCTTTGCAAAGCCTTGGCAAGCACGTCATGCTGGCCGAACTTCAAAAGGGCTCGCAAAGTTTCCCACCTTTTGGTGATGTGAGGGAGACTGGAGCTGCCTGCGACAGCTGAAGTCCTGTAACCGTCATGTAACACAGTAGGCCACAACTCCGCCGTGCCTAGCAACCCCGTTAGCCGACTCTATGTATATCCGACACTTCAAATACACCCCTCCTGCTGGCTAGGCGACCTTTTACGGGCTAAGCGGTGAAAGAAACCAGTTTTGTTGCGGGGTGGATCAAGGAGACTCCGGGCATCTCGAGACAGTGGTACGAGGCAGCCTCACACGCACCTCGGCAAGGCTGGGCACAGCTCTGCTTGGCAAACCCTGCCGAGGCGTCTAGACCAGCCTTGGCTAAGGCTCACCAAACCTAGACCCACGTGCGTCCAGGAGGTGCCAAAATGCAGTGGCTGTCAAGGACCAGCAGGCCAATATGTCAAAGGAGGCAGATTTTTTGTATAAGGTTGGGGCTTCACTATTAGCAAAGATTGAGCTGACATCGCGATTCGTGCTGTAGTGGGGACTGCATAAATTATGGGACTTGTACACCAATACCGTGCATGTGGTAGACTTCCGACACTATGTACCGGTTGAAGCTGACACAGTAGACCGCTGTAACGAGAGATACGAAGGCCCCTCCAAGGATGAATTCACCCTCAACTTCAATCAAGGCTTCATGACTTCCTTATGGAACAAAACAATCCAAAAGTTGTGCAAAATATTCCTTGAGAAGCACACAGCAGGGCTGGGGTGGAACTTGGCAAATGTGATGGAAGAGTATGTCAAAGGCGAGCTGTACGGGCAGCTTCAAAGGTCACAACAAGAGTGGGCACGATGGCAGCCCAGATTTTTGCCCTTGCTGGGATGGCCGGAGAACGAGTCTGAGATTCACGCACGTATGGAGCAGTATCAAGACCACTGCCAGACACACATCAACAGTCACAGCAATAAATACCATGTGAGTTGATTCATTTTATAATTCCCAAAGTCGTAGATTGACTCCTAGCAAAGAAATTGGCAAAGCAACAGAAAACGGTTGCCAAGATGATCAAAATCAAGAGTGTGAACGGCACACCAGATCTAGAGGTCTGGCACCTGCTCAAAGGCATGCTGAACTACCTCAATGTGGCTGGGATGTCGTCTGAAGAAAACGATGTCGAGAACCACACCGGCTATCTTTGTAACATCTCCAAAGTAAAGTTTTGCACCTGGTGCTCGAGCATCATACCCAATTAATTACCTGTGCATTGTGGACGACACAGCCGAAAACTCCAAAGGCACCCGTGGAAATCCAAGGCTGCCCAGAGTATGTTCTGTAGAGGTCGGGCAATTTGGTCCGTCTCAGGGGCTACCTCGAAAGATGTTTGATGAGGAGTGGCTGGCAGTGAAGGAGAGGAGGCCAGACTACGAGGGGGTGCTAGGCATCTCTGCCGACGTTTTTGAGTTCATGGTGGCGGCCACTAGCAGTATGGCTGGTTGAGGCAAGCGTGGTGTATGCAATATGTATAACAATGTTTTTATCTTGGCCAAAAATGAATGCTTTCTTGGAATCTGGAGTAACTGCAAGCAGATGAACCAAGGTCTGAAACGAAAAAAAAAATACCTAGGGCCGTTTTTTTTATTAGCAACCCCTTGCTCTGAACCACCCTACCACGTGACGTCCAAATAAGGTAATTTTTGATCCGCTTCTTGGTTCGGCACGAATGGGACTCATTTTCAGCCATAACACTATTCCGGGGGATCTTCCTTGGCAACAAACCACCACGTGCACCTGATCGACGTCTCGAAAATTGCTTCGAGGCTTGGGCATCGGTCACGCAGTGGTCCTGAGCTTCACTAGATACTTCTTTACACGCAAAATGTCTGTTGCATCGGCTTCCAGCAACAGATCAGCGGCTAGTACCGCGACCAGAAATTCTGACAACCAACACCAAAAAAAACCGGCTACGCCGGATCTCACTAAGTCAACGCAGGGCAGAACGACGCGCTCCGCACCCAACGCATCGCAGCAAATGCACCTGGGGAAAACAAAGGCTGAACTACTAGGACTCACGACGAGCGACAGTCAGTGGACCGACTGGACATCAACCGACGTCAAGAACAGTCTGTACGCGAAGGGCTATGTTACGGAGGCTGAGGCATAGGTACGCGCTCCGCCATCCCCTCCCTCTCTCTGCTCGCACTCGTCGTGCTGCGCGTGGCCGCGGGCATGCCGTCAAACGCGGCCGTCGCGGCGGACGCACTGCGCGTGGTAGCCGTAGCCCTGGGCTTCAAGCGCGTAGACTCCGCGCTAGAAGGCATCGCCGCCGACCTGGGCGAGGTCCTTGGCCTCACCCGGGCATCCATCCTGTCCAGCGGAGACCATGAACAGGACGAATGTGTCGCGACCAGGGCCCTAGACGCCGCGGAGGTACTCATGCGCACGGTGCAAGAGCAAGCGGCGGACATCGCCACTCTTACGACGAGGCTGGAGGATGACCTCAGAGCAGCAGGGCAACGGGTGATCACAGCAGCAGAAGTGCCGCCAGGGGAGAGTAGCGACGCCCTGGGGCCGCCTCAGTCGGGCCCCGCGTTCCTATGCGGCAGCGGCAGCAACGTCTGTGCCACATCCTCCGGCACGAGCTGCAGCGCTGGCGAAAGCGGCAGCGCGCACCCGACAGGTGCTGATTGAGACACCTGTAGATTCCATATAACACCTCTAGTTAGAGGTGCTGTGTACATGTAGTTGCCCTCTCTAACTAGAGGCTCTTTGAGTGGATCCCCCTATGCTGCAGAATATGCTGCGAATATGCTGCAGGTACTCTGCAGCATATGGTGTATTTGCACTTAGAACTCTCGTTTGCAGTGAGTCTTAGGTAATCCTGATCACGCTGGTCGCCGCCCCGACGGCGGGAGGCGCAATTTCCCAAAAAGGAAACACTCCAGAAAAAGACGGAAAAAGACAGATAAAATACAGAACAAATACTTGTAAAATACTCAACAAGAAACAAATACCCTACATGCACCCTTAGTCCATGGCCGGTCGCCACCCGGGAGGCCCCTTGCGCCCCTTTAACCCCGCGGACCATATTCACCTTCGTCCCGCTCCCCCCAGCGCCGGAGTCCGTTGGTGTTCGTGCATCACTGGTGCTCGGTGTGGGATTGTGTTGGGAACGATGACGCCGCAGCCCCTCTCCATGCCGGCGTCGGTTTGGGCCTCGGCTTCAGTGGCGGTTCCTCAACCCGCTGCTTCTTCTGCTTCCTCCCAGTGTCGTCGTCGTCGTCCGATGCGCGCCTCTTTCTTCCTTCCGCCACTCCCCTCGTCGCCTTGGCCCCCTTTCTTGCGCTTCGCGGGCTTCGTCGTCTCGTCCACGCGCTTCCTCTTTCCCTTCCCACCCGACGCGGCCTTCTCCGCTGTCGCCTTGGTCTTCCCGCCCTTCCCCTCCTTCTCCCTCCGCCCAGGCCTCTTCCCGTCCTCCCCATCCTTCTTCTTCTCCCCTCCTGCCTCCTCCGCGTCGCCCGCCCCAGCTTCAGCAGCCACGCCCGCTTCTCCTCCACCGACATCTGTGCGATGGGCTTGCGCGGCCCGTCCTCCTCGTCCTCCGGTCCGTCGACGTCCCCCTCCCCATCATCCCCGCCTCAGTCCTGCCCCGCCGCCCCGACCCCGCGCCCTGCGTCACCGCGCGCCCCCCGCGCGGCTTCGCCTGGACATGGACGTCCCCCTCGTCCTCGTCTCGCCCTCGTCCTCGTCCTCCTCGCCCTCACTACCGTCGTCGTGCGTTCCCCGTTTCGACACTGTCCTCTTGGGCCTCGACTTCCGCTTCTTCTCCTCCCCCTCCCCCGCCGCCACCATAGCGTCGTGATTCGCTATCAGCTGCTTCTTCTCCCCTGCGCTCAGAACCTTCCACCTCGTTTGTCCCGCACTTCAAGGAGTCGTACAGGAATCCGCAGCGGCCCCGATTGCGGACTGCAAAGACATCCTTTTGAAGTCGACCCCCTGCGGCCAGTTCACGATGCCGACGTTCTCTTCCCCAGCACGAGCGACTTGATGTAACTCTCGTAGTTCATCGCGACCTTCGTACGGCCCAGAATATTCTCTGTACACGATCATCAGTAAGGGCCTTCACTCCTTACACCCGAACGACTTACGAAGCCCAGCCTTGATGATGGCGGTGCATTCCTTCTGAATGCCTGCCAAGGTGTCCGCCCCCGTCTCTCCTGCGTTCCACGTGTCAGTCCCCGCGCCGTGCACACCTTGGAGAACGACGTACCTCGCTCTCTGCTCACCGCCCACAGCTCGAACAGGGCCGCGACGTCTGCGGGGTCTCTCTTGAGCACCTCCCGAATGAATTCCAGCGCGCCCCATGACTGAATAGTCACGGGGATAGTCTTGTCGTGGATATGGCCCCGCGAAAACATCGCAAAGCCACACTACATACAGTAAGCACTTTGCAAAGTCCCCACACATTAGTGTCATGGGGTTTTGCAAAAGCCCCCACTAACTCATGGATATCCCCAAATGGGCTGTCCTGGCCTGATCCTTCTCTGCCATCCAGAGGCCATCATCCCGGCTGTTCTCGGCTTGGCCTGGCACCTTCCGGATATTCCGGGCATGCCAAAAATAATAAATTGTCCATTAAAATGGCCATATTTCAATTAAAATGGGCAAAACTGATGGCTGCCTGTATTGGGGTAGGATTGATGGGCCCCGGCCATTGCCTTAACATTGATGGGTGTTCGTATTCGGGTTTACAGCTGCTCTAACCATTGATGGCTGCCCGTACTGGGGCTGCAATTGATGGAATGCTACAAAAAAAGCGCTGCGTTTTGGAAATGTTTTGCATTTTGTGGGCCAACGAGGCTACTGATTGGAAAATGGTATAGGTGACTCTTGTAGCTCTCAATGAGCTCTACAATCTGAGCATAACTTTCCCTTTTTGGACACTAACTCATTTCGCCCAAAAAGGAAATTCCTAGTATTAGCTCTTCCCTGGTGCATAGTTCAACTGTTTTGGATGATCTAACCATATAGGGATGTTATTCTAGGTTACTTGAAGCTGACCAGGCCAAATTAGAGCCCATTATGGTGCAATGATAGGGTGCAAATAGCGAATTTGATAAATTGTATTCCTGGCCATGATATCCTGGCAATGCAGCAATATATATACCTCCTGACTGTATTGATTTGTTATCCTAGGTTTTGAAGGTGACTGGGTCAAATTGTAATCAATTATAATGTTACCAATATGGTGAAAATAGCGAATTTGGTAAATTGTGTTCCTGGCCATGATATCTTGGGGATGCAGCAATATAAATACCTTCTGAGTGTATTAATTTGCTTCCCTAGGCATTGAAGGTCACTGGGACAAATTGCAACTCATGATAGTGCAATAATAGACTGAAAATAGCGAACTTTCCCTTTTTGGACACTAACACATTGCACCCAAAAAAGGAAATTTCCTATATCAGCCCTTCCCTGGGTCAGAATTCAACCGTTTTGGATGATCTAACCGTATAGGGATGGTATTCTGACCTCTTTGAAGCTGACTAGAGCACAGTGGAGCCCATTACATTGCAATAATATGGTGAAAATAGCGAATTTGGTAGATTGTGTTCCTGGCCCTAATATCTTGGGGATACAGCGATGTAGATACCTTTGACTGTATTTCTTTGTTTCCCTAGGCTATAAAGCACCCTGCAAGCAATAAATTATGTGATGATCATTAAGAACATCGCATTTTGGCCATACAGGGAAATTCAATTTTCGTCCTATTCTGGCCCTCCCCAGGGTGTGAGATATCCCAACACACATGTTTGGACTTAGCTGATGTATATATCTTGGAAATGTGGACAGCTGACACCAAGGTCACCCCATACCCCATGATTTGAGGTGATCATGTGCTATAGTGCTGTTCACCCCATTCAGCATGCCACAGGGTTATAGGGATCCTTCTGAGGCAATTCAAACAGATATTCCAGGCCATATGAAGAGTTCCCAGCCAAAAAGCAGGTTAATATGGGATCATAAACTCGAAATATGTCAGATGTCATTTCTTGGTTGTTTCATGAATAGGGCACCAAGGAGACCAGTGAGTGCGAAATAGACACTGAGAATGGGAAGAGACAGTATAGCTGACTCAGATTGAGCTTTATTTGAAGTGTTTTGGTGAAATTCTGGCCAGATGGTGTTTTGAACCATGGGCAGTATATGGAACCAAAGTTGTACTCCAACCTATATGCTCAGCAACAGTATTCAGCCGAAACTCGACCAAAACACTTCAAATAAAGCACATTCTGAGTCATTTACACTCTCCCTTCCCATTCT
The DNA here is from genome assembly GCA_029378375.1 of Mycena olivaceomarginata. Taxonomy (NCBI): domain Eukaryota; kingdom Fungi; phylum Basidiomycota; class Agaricomycetes; order Agaricales; family Mycenaceae; genus Mycena; species Mycena olivaceomarginata. Next base: position 119,429 of record JARKIC010001380.1, on the reverse strand, counting down.
CAGTGTCTATTTCGCACTCACTGGTCTCCTTGGTGCCCTATTCATGAAACAACCAAGAAATGACATCTGACATATTTCGAGTTTATGATCCCATATTAACCTGCTTTTTGGCTGGGAACTCTTCATATGGCCTGGAATATCTGTTTGAATTGCTCAGAAGGATCCCTATGACCCTGTAGCATGCTGAATGGGGTGAACAGCACTATAGCACATGATCACCTCAAATCATGGGGTATGGGGTGACCTTGGTGTCAGCTGTCCACATTTCCAAGATATATACATCAGATAAGTTTAAAACATGCGTGTGGGGATATCCCACACCCTGGGGAGAGCCAGAATAGAGCGAAAATGGAATTTCCTTGTATGGCCAAAATGCGATGTTCTTAATGATCATCACATAGTTTATTGCTTGCAGGGTGCTTTTATACTCTAGGGGAACAAAGTAATACAGTCAGGAGGTATCTATATCGCTATATCCCCAAGATATTATGGCCAGGAACACAATCAATCAAATTCGCTATTTTCACCCTATCATTGCACTGTAATGAGCTCCACTGTGCTCTAGTCAGCTTCACAAAGCTTGGAACAACATCCCTATATGGTTAGATCATCAAAACGGTTGAATTATGAGCCAGGGAAGGGCTGATGTAGGGAATTTCCTTTTTTGGGTGCAAGGTGTTAGTGTCCAAAAAGGGAAAGTTCGCTATTTTCACTCTATTATTGCACTATAATGAGCTCCGATTTGGCCCAGTCACCTTCAAAGCCTAGGAGAACAAATTAATACAGTTAGGAGGTATTTATATTGCTGTATCCATCATGGCCAGGAACACAATTGATCGAATTCGCTATTTGCACCCTATTATTGCACTATAATGCGCTCTAATTTGGTCTGGTCAGCTTCAAGTAACCTAGAATAACATCCCTATATGGTTAGATCATCCAAAACAGTTGAACTATTGCACCAGGGAAGAGCTAATACTAGGAATTTCCTTTTTGGGCGAAATGTGTTAGTGTCCAAAAAGGGAAAGTTATGCTCAGATTGTAGAGCTCATTGAGGGCTACAAGAGTCACCTATACCATTTTCCAATCAGTAGCCTCGTTGGCCCACAAAATGCAAAACATTTCCAAAACGCAGCGCTTTTTTGTCGCATTCCATCAATTACAGCCCCAGTACGGGCAGCCATCAATGGTAGAGCAGCTGTAAACCCGAATACGAACACCCATCAATGTTAAGGCAATGGCCAGGGCCCATCAATCCCACCCCCAATACAGGCAGCCATCAGTTTTGCCCATTTAATTGAAATATGGCCATTTTAATTGACAATTTATTATTTTTGGCATGCCTGGAATATCCGGAATGTGCCAGGCCAAGCCGAGAACAGCCGGGATGATGGCCTCTGGATGGCAGAGAAGGATCAGGCCAGGACAGCCCATTTGGGGATATCCATGAGTTAGTGGGGGCTTTGCAAAACCCTGTGACACTAACTCTCATGGATTTTTGAAAAGTATTTACTGTACCAGCTGAAAGCCAATCATCCCTGCGCGCTCCGCCAGCGCAGTGATCTTGGTCGTCTCGTCAGTATCCAAACTGCACCCAAACGCACTCTCATACCTCCACCATCAGACGCTCCAGCGTACGTCTCGCGTCTGCTGACGCTGCGAGATTATTCGCCCGCGTCCCGTGCGATTTGGCGTCGCGGTTGGCGAGGGGTCTCCCTCACCATCTCCTCGACCTCCTCCTCCGTGAACGCCTCGAGCATCGAGGGGTCCTCGCGCACCATCCGTTTCACTTCCGGCATGGTGTACCGCTCCCCCATGCCACGGCCTAGAGGTATGTCAGTTCAACCCCACAGCCGTCCAGACAAGCCGCTTACCTTCATTCAAGTCTGTCATAATGCGCGAGATCTTCGCATTATACGTGCTAACCTTGCGGCGGGGCTTGAAGGTCGTCGACGAGAGCATGCGTCGGCGGACTTCCTTCACCTTCAAGCCGTGCTTTTCAGCCAGTGCATTCGCATGCTCCTCGCGGTCTGCCTCCCACAGCTCGATATCAGCCGCGAGGGCCTTTGCGCGGTTACCCGTAACTGCCCCGCTTTTTCTCTGCTGTCACTCGAGAGTTTGCCCCACGCTTGACGAGTCGATGTTTCCGGACCGGAATCGAGCGGCGGGTGCGATGGCGACTGCGGTGCGTAGTCGTCCCGAGCCCTGCGAGCTGCACATCGTCCTCGTCTTCCCAGTCTTGGTCTTCGGGGTCGAAGTCCACAACTCGTCGATTTCCAAGCCCAGCCGCGTCATCTGAGTCGCCAGTAGCCATAGTACGAGTCCCGAAAGTCCAGGGAACCCGTGAAGTGGCTCCCAGAAACAAGCCCAGTTTTTTGATACACAGACCTAAGTTGCGGCCTGTTTGTGCCCCAGACCACGTGCCGGTAGGTCCAAACACCACGCGCGCGACGATCTTCACAGGAGTCCATTAGCCAGAGAGTCGAACCAAAAAGACGCGCCCCAGAGTGCGAGTCCAAGGAGCGTGGAAACCAGAAGACACAACGTGGCAACCTGGCGCCCACACATTACGGTAGCGTCAAAATTAGACACACGGAGACGGAGATTATGGATCAAACTTACGGCCTGTGAGACTTACGGCCTGTGGGATGACATAACAATATATTATTAGCATCAGTAGCATGGAACCCCCATACCAAGATGGTGCAGGGGTTCCGAGCGCAGATTAAATATGGATTACTTAATGCGCGTTTGGGACCCCTGTACCATCTGGTATTTTGTTCGAGCCCCGGTATAGGGACTTTTTTTCTTGCACATTTTTTCACCACTCGCAAGTCCTTCATTTTCGGGCGACAAAAAAAAAACATCACAAGAAACCACATCATACACAAAAAAAACCTCGAAAACCTCGAACGCATACAGCAAACTACGTAACTACGAGCCCAACCTTGCGCTCTGCCCAGCACAGTACTCCACAACCTCCTCCTGCCCAACGACCTGTAACGACTCTCCCGGCTTCACTTCTGCAAACACTTGCATCCTGTGGCAAAAGTCAGTGTAGGCTCGTGGTGGGATATTTTCGGCACTTACGGGTCTGGGTACAACCGGCGCGTGGTGCTATTAAAAAGCACGCGCATGGAGCTGGTGCCTGTGGAAGCGGCGGGCGCACCTGCGCCGGGGGAACTGATGCTGGAGGGAGGGGCGGCTCCCGTTTTTCTTGGGGCATGGCGGGCGCCTGAAATTGACTCGCCCAATCCCATACTCCTGCTGGAAGGACCGGCGGCCCCCATTTGTGGCGCGGCAGGGCGGACAGAACTCGACACTCCCAAATCCGACGAGTCGCTGGACAGGGAGGAAACCGTGCTCGCTGTGGGCGAGATGGTGGGCGGCATAGGCACAGGAGACGCCGGAGCCATGAAGACGTCTCCCTGGTCCACCTCGCGGTCCGTCAGCTCCGAGTCGGACATGTCGCAGTACAGGGGTATTTTGGTGACCGGGGAAGCTGGGGTCTCGTGCTTAACCAATGACCGGTGCTCGCGCTTGACTGGGGAAGGCGGAGGCTCGCGCTTAAGCGATGAGGGGCGCTCGCGCTTGACCGGCAGCACAGCCGAGGCGCTGGCTCCACGGCGGCACTTTGGCAGCGGGGGACGTCTGTCCGAGTGGGATTGGCGGGTGTCACGGATTGGACGCCAGATCGGTCGAGTTGGTCGCGGGTGACGTAGTACCTGTGGGCGCTGAAACGGGTGCCGCGCGGAACTGCAAGGGCGGCTGAGCGAGCACGAGGCATCCCGACGTTGATGCCTTCCGGGTCCCCCTCGACGCCGTAGAGGAGTGGTGGCATATCGTCGTCAGTGTGGTCCGTGTCAGCCGTGTTACCCGGGGCTGGCGTCGAACCTGGCGGCTGCACTCGCTGCACGCCCAATTGAACGGGTGCTGCGCAGAACCGACGGGGCAGCTGAGTGAGCACGCGGGGGAGCATCATCGCCATCGTCCTCGCCGTCGTCTGGGTCCGAGCAGTGGCGGGGATTGCTGTGGTCATCCTCGGTGTGGCGCCGCATGCAGTGCCGCTTCCATCTGCGCAAGGCGTGACTTTTCTTGAAGAAAATCAAAACGTCGTGCGGAGCGGCCAGATTTTCCGTGTCGGTCCTGCAGAATACGCAACACGGAGGCGGAACAAAGACTTCTGCACGCACTTTTTGGTAAATAAACCCACCCCCAAAATCAGATACCAATGCTTCCTGGGGTTCGCGTCGTGCTCGTTGTCGTTCTTGTAGTTCTCTGGGTTGGGTTCAAAAGGTATCCCGCAAACGGGATGGGAGGACATGCAAGGACGAGAAACAAGTTTGTTTACGGCACGTGCTTTTTGCCGTACTCGGTATACTACATACATACATACGTTTACGGCACGTGAAGATCCTCGGCCTGATTTCGCGCTATCGCTACGGGATCTTATCTAAGTCAAGACACCGGTGACACAAATGCATTGGGAACCACTTTCCATTGTCTCGCCGACGTTCACTATGATAGTTGTACCTACATAAAAGCCGATCAATTTTATTTCTGGGTCTTCCCCTTATTCTTTCTCATCTCCGTCTCGAGATCATCGAACCGAAGTCCGACGAGATGCCTCTTTCCCTGCAGCTTGTACTGAGGACAATAATAATCCAAGTAGTGAAGGGGTCCATATTTTCCAACGAATCTCCTGTGAAATGTCAGAACAAGATAACTGCTCGACACGGAAGGAGGGCACGCACAGCCTGCGACGACTGCCAGTAATAGTCAGCTTGACATCCAGTCGAGAGGGGGTGACACGCACTGCTCATTGTAGTCTGCGTCACTACTGCGCCGATTTTCGGAAGCCTTCAGGACTTGTTCGGGGGTACGATTGGCTCGGAGTCTGAGGAGGTTACAGGAGGTTACGCACACGGTGAATCCAAATGGAAAATCCTACCTTTGCATCCTCTCGCGTGCTTTGGCCCGCGTGGTCTCGAGATTTCTGAAATGTAGGAGTTGGAGGCAAGGTTTGTCCGATATAATATGGGACGCACTTTTCCCGGTATCTCTCCTGCGCCTCTGCGTGCCGTTTGGATTTTGGGTCCTTTTTGGCCTCCACAGGGGTCCAAGTCGACCCATTTGCCGGGACATCTTCAACAGTACTCATTGGGGGTGGTTGCAAATGCAATTTGGAGTTGGTTGGATTGGAACTTGGACTTCCTGTTGAAGGTGGTGGAGGTCAGAACAGAAAGCGGTACCCTAATAAGGCAAGGAGTGGGTCTGGATGCGTCCGATGTACTTCACTTTCCTTCTCGCACAAAATTATTCCAAAAAATCCCAGAATGAAACGTGATGGCTTCAAGAGCCCATACGCCAAATCTTTACCTCCCAAAGTCGTGGAGGAATCTTTTATTGAGGGATTTTGCTTTCGGCCGTTAACGTGTTCGTGATATCGGCGCATCGGCCGACCGACCCGGTACAGCGCAATAGTGCTTTTATAAGTCCTTGCAAAGCTTTCTATTGTAATAATCACTCGTGGATCAGATACGCAATTATCTCTATTCAACATTTATTCACATGTCGTCAAGTACGCTATACATTTTCATTCCCTCCTCCCACCGGCGCTTGTTTTCCTCCTCGCGGGTTATCTTCTCCTCCTTCGTCGCCGAGCGCTCCCAACTCTCGTCCGTCTGGAACTTGTTGCGGACCCAGCGGAAGAGGCCTCCCGCGGTGTATTGAACAAAGGATGCGCGGTACTCATGGGCGCGAACCGGGACGTTGGAGTGGCGGATTACAGCGGATGGGATGAGAATCGTGGAGCCCGGGGGAAAACGGATTACAAGGCGCAGGTCCCACAAGATTAGGTGTCCACCGAGATCTGGGTCAAAGTCGCCGAGGGCAGTGATGGCACACCAGCCCCACGAAAGGTTGGCGTAGTCCAGATGCGACGCACAGATGGCGCGCGGCCCGAAATTGAAGGTGCAGGCAGCGAAGACGCTGCCTGCAAAGTTCCGGCGCATGGGCTTCCAGGCTGCGAGTAGCCCCATCTGTATAGTATAGAACGCGAATAGCAGTGGTGCCCAGATCGCAAAAAAGCACTATATGGGCATTAGCGCAAGTGCGACCAAAAAAATAAACTGGCAGCGACTCACTGTTGGCAAAGAGGGCGATGCGGCGGAAGTATGGGTGGGCGAGGAGTTCGTCGGTGACCCGAGTGTTGGCGACATTGTTGCACAGCTCGCCAGGCTCAGTCTGTCCCCCGCCGTGCGACCAGCCGCGCGCCAAGGCAGGAAACGAGTCAAGGGCGCGACGATGGTGTAGCCGCTCGTCGCTGAGACGGAGTCGCGAGACGCGTTCCCGGAGAAGGGCTGCAGCTCCCTCGGTAACTGTCTTCCACCCCGCCCTGTCTCGGGGCATTCCGCCCAGAGTGATGACCACGCGGCGCTGCCTGTCGACAACGGGGACGGTAAGCCTGTGTAGTGAGGTGAGCACGGTGCAGCGCGGCGCAAATATGACGCACTCTCCAAGCCAGCCTATGTATGTGAAGCCTTGAGTGCCACTGAGGGCATCAACCTCCTCCTGCGTGTAAGAAACGCCCCCGAGACCGGTACCTTCAGCTTGGGGTGCGACCACATCTTCAAAGTCGAAAGGTTCGTCCTCGGCCGTGCGGCTGCCCACCCAGGCAGGCTTCGAGTGCGGGAGTGCGGCGGTGTCGAGGGCGATGTCGAGGGCAGAGGCCTTGGGCCTGCGCGATGCGCTTGTGATGAACGGCCTTGAGTGGGGTACCGGCGGAGAGTCGCGCCTGTTGGCGCTTCTTCTCGCGACGCGCTTTAGACTTTTGCTTATTGTGATCCTTGGCTGAGAGGGTCGACGTAGAGGCCAGAGAGAGAGGCGCGGGGTGAAGTCCCGAAGGCGACGATGAGGGTGGCAAAGGCGGGGAGTCGGGGGTATCGACGGGGGTATCGACAGGATCGACGGGATGCTCGGTGTGATCCTCGTCCCAGAGACCGGTGGCTTCTTGCTCTAAAAAGGCGCTGCTCGAGTGCGACGCCAAAGTCAAACTGCACAGATGGTGTGATAGCTCGACCGAGCGCCAGGTCGAAAGCCGAGAATTCCTTGCCGGACCGCAGCGTGCGGCGAGGAAGTGCGATCGCTGAGCGGCTGGTCAGCAAGCGTTCAAAAAGAGGAAAGGAGGCAGGCGGGAAATCACACCATTCGAGTTCCAGGGGCGGATCTCTGCAGGCGGATGGGGGGAGGAGGGGGGAGGGTTTGAGGAATGGGACTTACGCGTCATGACTGGAACGGGAAGGAGTTGGGGAAGGAGGAAGGCTGGTGGCGAGCACGTGAGGTACACAAACGCGCTCAGTCACACTGTGACTTTCCCTTTTTCAGCATGCAAAGGCCCAGCGGGATGCGCAAATCCGGCACCAGCTCCACGAAAATGCGATTTTTGGGAACTGAGCGCAAGTCAACTCAGATCCATCGTCGCCCAGCCGCCCAGAAGATAACTTTGTCGAGGCGGGGAGTAGACAATTATCGGCGAAATGGTGAAGAGGCTTCACGAGCTCGGTTGGGCAGTGCGTAGGCTGCAGCTGGAACCATTCAATTACCAAGCACATCCTAGATATGGAGGACGGGCAGCGGGAGAACTTGGAGCATCTGCAGTCTCTGGCCGAAGACGATGATTTCAATCCTGGTGAACTCCCGGACTTTCCTAACGTCGTCAACATGGCCGACGTCCTTGGAGGCTCGGAACGTATCGAGTTGAGTCATGCTGGAGGGGAGCTGGGCTCGTTGGAGGATGGGATTGAGGAGGACTGGGTCGACGAGGACACACGGACAAAATATAGGTTTGTGGCCTTTTGTTCCACAATTAATGAGTTGGGACTGACCCTAGTCGAAGGCAGGCCGACTGGAGGACCCGCCGTGACCGCACCGAAATCCGGAACCGCCAGTTCTTGAGCCAGATGCCTGAAATGGTATCGGCCTACATTCGCATGTGTGCCGAGCCAGAAATGCCTGCATGCCCGAGATCTGACGATGACGCGGCCATGGATGATGTGTATCGCATTCATGTCATCGATATGTTTGGTGAGTGGTCGAAAGTCGGTGAGCCCCTGGAACTGACTGAGTGCAATTAGAAGCAACCGACGTAGAACTCACTCTCGATTCTCGTGCGAAGGGTATCGCTCCGGGCTTGATTCTACATGGGGTGATGCCTTGCGCGCCTTGGAACCCCGCCGTAGCGATCAAGATACGGGTGCTCGAAACGTACCGTGTGATGCATGTGCGCTGCCCTCACCTCGCGATTCAGGCGTTTGTGAAGTCCCTCTGTGATATACACGGAGTACGTATGTATTTATCATTTTTATGATGAGCCTGACTCTGCTTATCAGGTACCATACCGCCCGTATCTGTGTCAACAATTCTCTATCTCGTACGACTTGTATCTCGACATCCGCCGGCGCACGGACGACCGTGTGACGGCGGCCCTCGGCCGCGACTCCTCCTGGCGCATGAAGCACGCCTGCCCGGCGTGCATGTACAAGCTGGAAGGCGAGGACGCGCTGATCTTCGAAATGCTGTCGACCATGGACGGGAACGATTCCCTGAAGCGCGTTCTGAGGCGCGACAAGTCCTCCATGGCCCAAGACGAGACAGGAGAGCCGACACTGGCAAGGTCGAGCGAGCGTGAAGATAGCCGCGATGCCAGTGATGGGTACTACATCTCCCGCGAGCGAGTCGACCGATGGGCCAAGAGCAGGCTGGGCGATAGGCTGCCGATGGAGGCAACGAACACGGTACGTTGCGGATACGTCAGGGAAGCTGGCAGCGGCTGATTGCGATAGGACGAGGATAATCCCTGTGCAGAACGATGGAAAAACATGATCAACGACGTCACGTCGAAGATGTGGGGGATTTTCGACGAGACAGGGATTTTCCTGGCGCTTTGTCGGCATGGTTTTGTGCTGGTGATTGCAGACATGATCAAGAGTGGGGAGCTGTGAGTATGCTGTGGCGCTTTTTTAGTGACTTGGCTCACTTGGTTTGGCAGGGCGAAGTACCCTCTGGCGGTGGTGGAGGAGTTGTTGGGGGCGTTTGGAATGGGGCTCGGCGCTGGCTACGACGTCGGTTGTCACTTCCAGGCCACCGTCGCCAACAGCGAGCTCGGGGACGAGGCACGGGAGAAAAAACTGAAATGTTTAGTGGGTTCCTTCCACGGCCACGCCCACAACCGCCTATGCCAACTGCGGTTCCTGGCGACCTACATCGAGGGGATGGGGCTGGAAGATCTGGAGGGGTGCGAACGGTTCTTCTCGCGCTCCAACGGACTCGCCAAATCCTGCCGCTATGCGAGCAGGTTCCATCGCCAGCAGGAAATAACGACGTACGCGAAACACTTTGACAGCTTTGAGACGTACGCCAATTTGAGTGAGTCGTATCTTTACCTCGTGGTGTGTACATGCGCTTATTGCCTTTGAAGGCAAATTTCTATGCAATAACTATCGCCAGGCTTTGGCGATCTTGAAGACCGAGCCTGCGTTGCGCGCGTGGATGCGACAGGAGGGCGTTGACGGCGTGAAGACGTTCCATGAGTGGTTAGAGGAGGAGAAGGCTTACCTTCTCGGCTTGAAAGCTGCCGCCAAGACGAATACGGAGACGCTGGAGATGGAATACGTTCAGAAATTGGTTAATCTGGGTGCAAGTCAGTAAGTCATTCGGAATTCCCTGCCGTGACGGCTTTTGGAATTGACGTGGCGGTTTCCAGAGCGAAATCTCTGGTCGTAGCAGCTGAGGCCAGACGCGCAAAGGGGTGACGATGGGACATACACGCCGGGGGTGGCGAAGGCAGAACTGGCGAGACGCCATGCGCAAGAGAAGACGGAGAAGGATTTGGCACAAGTGCAGGAGCTGGAGAGCATTTTAGCAATCGCGGAACGATGGACGCCAGCATCGCCGAAGTGGATGGAGACTGTCACCGCGATAAAGCAGCGGAAGTACCAGCTCGCTCTGGATGCGCTGGAGCTTCTAATTGTGGAGCGCATCTTCGAGCTGACGAAGATGAATCAGTCGGAGACTGGTACGTGCAGGAGATCACTTACTCCAAGGGTAGTGCTGACGAGATCGGTAGGATACAAGATGCGTAAGCATATTGCCAAAGCCTTACAGGCGCGTTCAAAGGCGGTGAAGAATGCGATTGATCGGTATAACGATGCGGCCGCATTGCTGGAGCCCCCAATGCCAAAACTTACGTGGGAGGAGGTGGTCGAGTACGCCTTCCTTGCCGACTTCGACATCCTGCGCGACACACGGGCAGAGGTGCAATCGCGGCCGTGGACGCGACCGGCCTACCGCTTGGCCATGGATCGCTATTTCAAGACCCTGCGCGCGCGCGAAGAGATCCAGCGCTTGAATATCGAGATTCAGCGCGTGGTTACGTGGATCCGGGACGAAAACCGGTTTCTTCGACGGATGGAGGCGAACCTGCGGGATGGCACGGGGAAGACAGAAGAGGACGCGGAGACGGACACCATGATGGCCGTGCAGTTGCGGCTGTACCGGGGGCGGCGTGGGCGCTTCGATGCAGGCCATCTGAGGAATTTTACGAAGCTGGCTGCTGAGCCGGGTTTCACAGGCTCGCTGAAGTGTGGTGTGGCGGTGGAGCGGCGGGAGGTGGAGAATCGCCTGCGAGCCTTGCAGGCGGAACTGGCGTCCACAGCACCGACTGATGGGGTGGAGGTGGATGGCGGCGCAGGTGAGAGGGGCGCCGCAATGGAATTGGATCCGGGGGCTGCTGCAGCTGAGGCCGAGGAGGTGGCCGCGGATGCGCGTCGCCGTGGGCCAGAAATGGGGGAGGATGATGAGGGGGATGATGCGAGGGACGAGGCGGTGTCGGGTCTGCTGTACCAGATCTCCATGCTCGCGATGGACGGCGCCCCACGGGGGGGAGAGGAGTAACTTGATGTAATTGTAGTAGTTGCCACTATTTTTTTTGTGATTTTTCCTTTTTTTTTCTGGAGTGTTTCCTTTTTGGGAAATCGCGCCTCCCGCCGTCGGGGCGGCGACCAGCGTAATCAGGATTACCTAAGACTCACTGCAAACGAGAGTTCTAAGTGCAAATACAGCATATGCTGCAGAATACCTGCAGCATATTCGCAGCATATTCTGCAGCATAGGGGGATCCACTCAAAGAGCCTCTAGTTAGAGAGGGCAACTACATGTACACAGCACCTCTAACTAGAGGTGTTATATGGAATCTACAGGTGGATTGAGAAGGCGCCTGGGACGGAGATGTGGATGGAGGGGATGACGGAGAAGCTCCTCCTAGAGAAGGCAAGGAGCGCTGTAGTTCTGATGCCCGGAAGGGGCACGGCCCCACCGGGGGCGAAGTTTGTGGGGGTGCAGATGCTACGCGGGGAGGGGGTGTACTCTTGCACATGAACAACGCGGCGGCCGTGTCCTGGCTCAAGGCCAATATGGACGAGTTCCTCGGGCACATGGGGGGCACGTCGGTGTACAAGGAACACCTGTGCAATGTGGTGCTCCAGTACGTCCCGGTGTCTTTCGACCCGGCGGCGAAGGGCACACTGGAAGTAATCGAAGACAACAACAATCTCCCAAGGGGAGCCCTAACGAAGGCCAGGTGGATCAAGCCGCTTGAGCGGCGCAGGGAGGGGCAGCGCGTCGCCCATTCCATCTTCGGCTTCAGCGACCCCCGCGCAGCCAACGGGGCCATCCGCGAGGGGTTGTGGGTCGATGGCAGCAAGGTTTACGGCCACAAGTTGCTGTCCGAGCCAGTACGTTGTCTGAAGTGCCAGGGTTTTGGACTCGGGCACATAGCAGCTACCTGTAAGAGCATACACGAGGTTTGCGCGAGGTGTGGGGAGATGCACCGCACCTCGACGTGCACCGCCAGCGACAGTCAGCGCGCGTGCGCGAACTGCAGGAATGCAAAGCGCGATTACAAAGGGCACGGCGCGGCGGATCGCGCGTGCCCTGTTTTCGAAGATAAGCTACAGCGCGCACTCGAACGCGATCCTGAGGCGGCACACCCTTATTTTCTTCTACCTGAGGAACCTGAGTCCTGGGTGACACATGAGGAGTCGGGCGCAGCATACACGCCGAGGGGAGGAGCACCGGCATGCAAGACGGCGATCTCTAGGGGTCCGGGGCCCAGCGCAGTGGTCGCCGCTTCGCAGTGTAATCGCATGACGGGGAGCGGACCCGGACCGAACGGGCGACAACGAGGATCGCGAGATGGCGAAGACGGCCTGTGGGGGCTCCAGCAAGGGACTCTAGATAGGTTTGTGGTGCCCCAGCCGCCGCCCTCCGGGCGGCCAAGTCAAGCTGCAGGGGCAGCGGCCGCCCGTGCAGGAGGGGGTTTCGACCCAGGGATGCACCCGGAATGTTTGGCCATCCAGCCTGCGCCGGGGGTGGAGAATGACGGATTGGAGCAGCCACCCGCAGACCCAGAGCCGGACCCAATGTCTACCCCCGCCCCAAAGCTCTCGGTGCGGGAACGCTCGAGGGCAAAAGCAGCGGCTGACAGCGCGAACGGCGGGATCTTGGGATACCTCGATGCCCACAGCCACGGGGGTGACGACGGGCTGCTTAGCATGGGGGTCACGATCGCTGCCCCTGCACCCGCTGGGCTCCGTCAGATCGAAGAGGAGGATGAGGACGAGCGTACCATCGAGGCAACACTTGCTCCCATGCTGCAACCCCCCTCTTCTGGGGTGGACGACCGCAATGTCTGAACAATCTCAGCATCCCCAGACGGCGTGCCAGCTCCGCATTTGGAGCCAGAACCTAAATAAGTCACTGGACGCTCAAATTGACCTTCTACATAATCTTAGCCCCCACTATTTCCACCTCGCACTTCTACAGGAACAATGCTGCGACTTCCGTGGCCTCTCGAGGTCCACGCGCGGCTTCGTTTCCATCTACCCGCCATCCCACGCCAAAGACCCGCGGGCCTCCCGCTCAATGATTCTTGTCAACGCTCGCTTGCCCGCCTCCGCGTGGCGCGTCGTCAACATACAGTCCCCCGACATCACAGCGATCGACTACTTCGGCGAGGCTTTTGGTACAATACGCATCATCAACATCTACAACAACTGTGACGACAACTCCTCTCTGGACGCTCTCCGGGATTTTATGCGCTCCCCGGCAGCATCTCGCTGCCCGATGGGCACGCTCCGCTATATCTGGGCAGGGGACTTTAACCGACACCACCCACTGTGGGACGAGCTCCGCAACCAACATCTCTTCACCAGGAGAAACCTCGACCTGGCGCAGCCGCTGCTGGACCTCCTGGCACGATACAGCATGGCCATGGCCCTCCCACGCGACATCCCCACCCTCCACGCCCTTCGCAGCAAGAATTTCACCTGCCCGGACAATGTCTTCTGCTCAACCTCCCTCCTTCTCGCCTACACCACCTGCACTACGGATCCAGCGAAGATGCCGCCCAAGACTGACCACTTCCCGGTCATACAGGTCTTGGAGCTCGGACAAGCGCTCCTGGAGCACGTACCGACACCCCTGTACAAGAAGGTGCATTGGGAAGATTATCGCAACCGCCTCCTCAAAGCGCTGGTAAGCATTGAGCGACGAGACAGCTACGACACGGTCGAGAGCGTGATGGAAGCCATCCACGCAGTCGAGGACGCCGTGTGGGCTACCACCAAGGAGGTGGCCCAGTTCTCGAAGCCCTCCCCCTACGTGAAGAGGTGGTACACGGAGAAGATGCGGGACTTGAGGCGTGCACATGCACGCCTCGAGCACAGCGCATATGCGCACCGGCTCCTCCCGGATCACCCCGTCCATGCAGAAGCACGCGACGCGGCGCGAGCGTATTGCAAGGAGGTGACACGGGGGAAAGCACGCCACTGGGTGGAGTGGCAGGAGAAGTTGCTGAGCGGCCAGGTTTGGGACGTCCATAAATTTCTCAACGCCACACCTTTGGATGGCGGAGCGTCACGCATCCCGACACTGGTAAAGCGTCAAGGGGGAAGGCAGGACATCGTTGCAACAGCGGAGACGGACGAAGAGAAGTGCGCTTGGCTACGCACTGAGTTCTTCCCCCCACGCATGCCTGTGTCCTCCGTCCCGCCCGATCCGATCTTCCCCCCGCTTGCGTGGGAGTGGAAGCCGGTCTCGGATAACCTCCTGCACCGCGCCGCCGAGAAAATGAAGCCATACAAGGCGACATTCCCGGAATCCATCCCTAATTGTGTCATTAAGCAATGCACTAACCTGCTTATCCCGTTTGTAGGACCCATCTTCCGCTCGCTCGACAAACTAGGCCACTTCCCCGACGACTGGTCGGAACTCCGGATCCCGGTGCTTCGCAAGCCAGGGAAGCCGGACTACGACATCCCAGGTGCACACCGACCCATCGCTCTTACGAAGGGTCTCCCACGGTGGCTGTACGGCGCGAAGGACCTGCAACAGGTCGCTGAGGCTGAGCTCGCCGGTATACTCCCGGCGAATCAGTTCGGTGCCCGGCCGGGGAGGTCCACCACCGATGCGTTGCATAAAGTGGTGAAGGTGGTCAAGGATGCATGGCAGGGTGGCAAGGTCGCCACTGTGCTGTGCATGGACGTCAAAGGAGCTTTCCCTAGTGTCGACCTCGACCGCCTCAACTACGATCTGCGCATGCGGGGTGTCCCAGTCGAGCACGCAGACTGGATTCAACGGCGCTTTGCGGCCCGGAAGGGGAGACTCACCTTCGGCGACTATGTCTCCGAGCTCTTCGACATCACAGGTGGACTCGACCAGGGCGACCCCCACTCTGGGTTCCTGTACGGAATCTACAACGCCCCGTTAGCAGAGATCCCTCGGCCAGCGCACGGCGAGGACGGGGTAGTTTTTGTGGACGACAACACGATCATTGCAGTCGCCACAACGTTCCAGCGGACGCACAAGAAGATCCAGCGGATGATGCAGCGACCGGATGGCATCGACGCCTGGGGCACCAGCCACAACGCCACCTTTGGTCCAGCAAAATACCAGGTTGCGGGTTTCTCACGGCGCTGTGTCCCTCACCCCTTCTTAGCTAACAAAACAGTCCCGGAGCCCCACTTTGACCTCCAGCTGGGACCGCACGTCATCAAGACGATGACGTCTGTGAAGTTACTCGGTGTCCACTTGGACCGGGAGCTACGTTGGCACCAGCAATGCGCAGCTGCCCTCGCCAAGGGCGAAGCCTGGCTCATCCAAACAGCACGCATTGCCCGCGCTTCGCGCGGCATCGGAGCGCGCGACATGCGGCGCCTCTACCTCGGTGTCTGTGTCCCACGAATGTTATATGCTGCTGACCTTTTCCTCTCCCCCCCAGCGTGCAACCGCTCCCTCCTCGCGAAGGTGGATCCCAGCGAGCGCAGGGAGCGGGCTATTATCAAAAAGCTACGCTCTATCCAGCGCCGGGCTGCACTAGCCATAACAGGTGCCCTACGGTCGACCCCCACCGACGTTCTGGATGTCTACGCAAACCTCCTACCGGTGGAGTACCTGGTCGACAAAGTCCGCGCAGGAGCGGCGCTCCGCCTCGCCACACGCCCGGCAACAAACCCCCTGCACGCTGCGGTTCGCGAGGAGGGGGCCCGCGCCAACAGGACACATCCGACACCCCTCTACGACCTTCTGCATGATTTTGGGCTTGAGCCGACCAAGATGGAAACGACACACGCCGTCCGCACGCCGGCAACCTGGACATCGACGATGGAAGTGGAGATACCGGTTTCGAAGGATGCGGTGCAGGAGGCAGAAATAGAGGACAGTTCCATTTATTGAGTATATACTGATGGTTCCAGGATAGACGGCCGCATCGGTGCATCCGCTGTGCTCTATGAGCATGGCGTGGAGCGGAGCGCACTGCGCCTACACCTCGGGATGACGACGAACACACCGTCTTTGAGGGTGAAGGCGTTGGCAGTTGCCTGGCCATGGCGCTGCTACTACGCCTCCCTGATGTTCGGGGCACGGTCACCATTGTGGTGGACAGCCAACCGGCAATCAAGGCCACACGCGCGCGAGCTCCCAATCCATCCCACTGGATTTGGGACATCTGGCACGGTCAAGCGCGCGCTTTCGCACGGCGGAACCCGCACGCACACATCGTGGTGCGCTGGGCGCCCGGGCATGTCGGCATAGCGGGCAACGAGCGAGCAGATGAGGAGGCGCGTAGAGCAGCCCAGGACAAGGACTCGTCTGAGCAACGAGACATCCCCCCCAGCCTACGGGGCCAGCTGCCCTGGAGCCGCTCCGCGATGCAGCAGTTTTTGAACACCAGACGGAAAGACGATGTCGAGAAACAATGGCGGCGCTCAAAGCGCTACGCCCGCACCATGCTGTACGATGACCGCCTCACCAAGGGCTCGTATCTCGACCTTACCGACAACCTCCCCCGCAGCCTTGCGGTCCTCCTCCTGCAGCTCCGCACAGGCCATGTTCCGCTCACGAAACACCTCCATCGCATCCGCAGGACTGATTCGCCAATCTGCCCTTGCTGCCGACAGGCGGACAAGTCTGTCTCCCATTTTCTGCTGCACTGCCCTGAGCACCTCCGTGCCCGCCAAGAACTGTATCGCGCTGCTGGCCCTGATGTGTACGCCCTGAGCAAGCTGCTAGGCTCGCCGAAGCTGCTGCCACACCTCTTCCGCTACCTGGGTCGAACGGGTTGTTTCCACACCGTCCACGGCGCTCTTCCCACATTGCCTGATCCCGACCCCAACAAGCCCTCACGTCACGAGATGTACAAGCTCCTGAACACCATCAGGATGCCCACGACGCACGCACGCACCGCCGACCCCTTCAATGCAGACGTACCAGAAGGCTTCCTCGCCGCCTGGGCGGAACTCCAAGCCGCCCTCCGCGCCAACCCGCCCGCCGCCGCCACCTAACTCACTCCGCCGCAGCCACCACGCCACGCCACACCCCCGCTCCGCCGCACCAAACCCACTGCCCCCGTTTATCCCGGATTCCCTCTACGTACTACCACCCACACCCACACTTTCATTCTATCTTATTTACAAGTGCCTACCTTTGGGAGGCCTACACCCCAACTACCTTACGCCCGAGTCCGTCTAACTTACTCACAGGGCTCCGCACGACTTGTCTAGTCGCCACCGTCCGTCCCAGCCTAAAGTCGGCGGTCGGACATGTTTTCGAGGAACTTTTATATTTCGCACATCTCCCCCCCTACTTACATAGGAATACGCATCTGTACGTGTGTAGAAGGATGCCCAACGTGCCGCACGCGGCGAGGGGCAAATTGAATGGATTTAAAATAAAAATAAAAATAAAACACTATTCCGGCAACTCGAAATCTGTGATGGAGAGCTGGATGCTGGTCCGGCACAAGAGATTTAAGGGTGGTCAAATGAGGTAACTGGCGTAAAGTTATCGATTAACCGACGTCCCGGATCTACGCTACGGGTTTAAGTACAAATCGAATGTTTACTAATGTTAGAGTGATTGTAAAGATGGTTGAAATGTTGAGATGAAAGGGAGGTAAATGAGTGTGGGCATTCGCGACAGCGAAGTGGACTAGGGTATAGGAACGAGTGTGGGGCGAACGAAAGTAAAAGGTAGGTAAGGTTCGCCAAGAGAGATAGGGGGTTCAAAAAGAATAGTATGTCCGTTACATACGCCCTCCAGATTGCCGCACGGGGCGATCTCATCTTCAGCCCATCCGCACGTCCTCCGTTTGATTATTCGACGCTCGACCCCAGCTGTCCAAATAGCTGAAGAGCTCTTCGTTGGACATGCTGTTGAGGTCGGTGGAATCGTCGGTAGTGGAGACCAGGTGCGAAGGATTAATGGTGGGGATAGGAGGGATGTTGGATGTCGAGGAGGGGCCAGCGCCAGTAGCCAAAATCTGCGCGGGGGCGGGGACCCAGATGCCAGCCTCGCCGAATTGGTTTCCAAGAGGGGGAGGCGCTGGCGCGACTGCGTTGTCTGCGGGGGCAGGGACCACAGCAGCTGGTACAGTAAATACTTTTCAAAAATCCATGAGAGTTAGTGTCACAGGGTTTTGCAAAAGCCCCCACTAACTCATGGATATCCCCAAATGGGCTGTCCTGGCCTGATCCTTCTCTGCCATCCAGAGGCCATCATCCCGGCTGTTCTCGGCTTGGCCTGGCACCTTCCGGATATTCCAGGCATGCCAAAAATAATAAATTGTCAATTAAAATGGCCATATTTCAATTAAAATGGGCAAAACTGATGGCTGCCTGTATTGGGGGTGGGATTGATGGGCCCTGGCCATTGCCTTAACATTGATGGGTGTTCGTATTCGGGTTTACAGCTGCTCTACCATTGATGGCTGCCCGTACTGGGGCTGTAATTGATGGAATGCGACAAAAAAGCGCTGCGTTTTGGAAATGTTTTGCATTTTGTGGGCCAACGAGGCTACTGATTGGAAAATGGTATAGGTGACTCTTGTAGCCCTCAATGAGCTCTACAATCTGAGCATAACTTTCCCTTTTTGGACACTAACACATTTCGCCCAAAAAGGAAATTCCTAGTATTAGCTCTTCCCTGGTGCATAGTTCAACTGTTTTGGATGATCTAACCATATAGGGATGTTATTCTAGGTTACTTGAAGCTGACCAGACCAAATTAGAGCGCATTATAGTGCAATAATAGGGTGCAAATAGCGAATTCGATCAATTGTGTTCCTGGCCATGATGGATACAGCAATATAAATACCTCCTAACTGTATTAATTTGTTCTCCTAGGCTTTGAAGGTGACTGGGCCAAATCGGAGCTCATTATAGTGCAATAATAGAGTGAAAATAGCGAACTTTCCCTTTTTGGACACTAACACCTTGCACCCAAAAAAGGAAATTCCCTACATCAGCCCTTCCCTGGCTCATAATTCAACCGTTTTGGATGATCTAACCATATAGGGATGTTGTTCCAAGCTTTGTGAAGCTGACTAGAGCACAGTGGAGCTCATTACAGTGCAATGATAGGGTGAAAATAGCGAATTTGATTGATTGTGTTCCTGGCCATAATATCTTGGGGATATAGCGATATAGATACCTCCTGACTGTATTACTTTGTTCCCCTAGAGTATAAAAGCACCCTGCAAGCAATAAACTATGTGATGATCATTAAGAACATCGCATTTTGGCCATACAAGGAAATTCCATTTTCGCTCTATTCTGGCTCTCCCCAGGGTGTGGGATATCCCCACACGCATGTTTTAAACTTATCTGATGTATATATCTTGGAAATGTGGACAGCTGACACCAAGGTCACCCCATACCCCATGATTTGAGGTGATCATGTGCTATAGTGCTGTTCACCCCATTCAGCATGCTACAGGGTCATAGGGATCCTTCTGAGCAATTCAAACAGATATTCCAGGCCATATGAAGAGTTCCCAGCCAAAAAGCAGGTTAATATGGGATCATAAACTCGAAATATGTCAGATGTCATTTCTTGGTTGTTTCATGAATAGGGCACCAAGGAGACCAGTGAGTGCGAAATAGACACTGAGAATGGGAAGGGAGAGTGTAAATGACTCAGAATGTGCTTTATTTGAAGTGTTTTGGTCGAGTTTCGGCTGAATACTGTTGCTGAGCATATAGGTTGGAGTACAACTTTGGTTCCATATACTGCCCATGGTTCAAAACACCATCTGGCCAGAATTTCACCAAAACACTTCAAATAAAGCTCAATCTGAGTCAGCTATACTGTCTCTTCCCATTCTCAGTGTCTATTTCGCACTCACTGGTCTCCTTGGTGCCCTATTCATGAAACAACCAAGAAATGACATCTGACATATTTCGAGTTTATGATCCCATATTAACCTGCTTTTTGGCTGGGAACTCTTCATATGGCCTGGAATATCTGTTTGAATTGCTCAGAAGGATCCCTATAACCCTGTGGCATGCTGAATGGGGTGAACAGCACTATAGCACATGATCACCTCAAATCATGGGGTATGGGGTGACCTTGGTGTCAGCTGTCCACATTTCCAAGATATATACATCAGCTAAGTCCAAAACATGTGTGTTGGGATATCTCACACCCTGGGGAGGGCCAGAATAGGACGAAAATTGAATTTCCCTGTATGGCCAAAATGCGATGTTCTTAATGATCATCACATAATTTATTGCTTGCAGGGTGCTTTATAGCCTAGGGAAACAAAGAAATACAGTCAAAAGGTATCTACATCGCTGTATCCCCAAGATATTAGGGCCAGGAACACAATCTACCAAATTCGCTATTTTCACCATATTATTGCAATGTAATGGGCTCCACTGTGCTCTAGTCAGCTTCAAAGAGGTCAGAATACCATCCCTATACGGTTAGATCATCCAAAACGGTTGAATTCTGACCCAGGGAAGGGCTGATATAGGAAATTTCCTTTTTTGGGTGCAATGTGTTAGTGTCCAAAAAGGGAAAGTTCGCTATTTTCAGTCTATTATTGCACTATCATGAGTTGCAATTTGTCCCAGTGACCTTCAATGCCTAGGGAAGCAAATTAATACACTCAGAAGGTATTTATATTGCTGCATCCCCAAGATATCATGGCCAGGAACACAATTTACCAAATTCGCTATTTTCACCATATTGGTACATTATAATTGATTACAATTTGACCCAGTCACCTTCAAAACCTAGGATAACAAATCAATACAGTCAGGAGGTATATATATTGCTGCATTGCCAGGATATCATGGCCAGGAATACAATTTATCAAATTCGCTATTTGCACCCTATCATTGCACCATAATGGGCTCTAATTTGGCCTGGTCAGCTTCAAGTAACCTAGAATAACATCCCTATATGGTTAGATCATCCAAAACAGTTGAACTATGCACCAGGGAAGAGCTAATACTAGGAATTTCCTTTTTGGGCGAAATGAGTTAGTGTCCAAAAAGGGAAAGTTATGCTCAGATTGTAGAGCTCATTGAGAGCTACAAGAGTCACCTATACCATTTTCCAATCAGTAGCCTCGTTGGCCCACAAAATGCAAAACATTTCCAAAACGCAGCGCTTTTTTGTAGCATTCCATCAATTGCAGCCCCAGTACGGGCAGCCATCAATGGTAGAGCAGCTGTAAACCCGAATACGAACACCCATCAATGTTAAGGCAATGGCCGGGGCCCATCAATCCTACCCCAATACAGGCAGCCATCAGTTTTGCCCATTTTAATTGAAATATGGCCATTTTAATGGACAATTTATTATTTTTGGCATGCCCGGAATATCCGGAAGGTGCCAGGCCAAGCCGAGAACAGCCGGGATGATGGCCTCTGGATGGCAGAGAAGGATCAGGCCAGGACAGCCCATTTGGGGATATCCATGAGTTAGTGGGGGCTTTTGCAAAACCCCATGACACTAATGTGTGGGGACTTTGCAAAGTGCTTACTGTATGTAGTGGTTGTCGTAGACGCGAGCGAGGCGGAGCAAGCAGAGTTGACGGACCAAGAAGCAAAGCACATCTGGTCACACAGTGTTACGACAGACAAAGTTTTGTTGTCCTCACCCTTTGACGCGTAATTCTCGTGTTCTTATGTGTTTTGCCCAAAAGAATGCTTTATTGTGTATTTGGATCGTGGAGGGAAGTACAGGGCACGAAGTATAGGGACAGGATGCGACATAATACAAGAAATAAGGTACGGGGCGCGAAGTATAGGCACAGGATGCGATGTAATACAAGAAAGGCCAATTAATTACGGTCCCGTAGTGCGGACAGAAGATGGAGAGGCTGAGGGAATTCGGACGACGAGGAAGATGCAATAGAAGTGGAGGAAATTGAGTATGAAAGGGAGGGCGGAGAGGGAGTAGTGAGGTCAATGAAGCCGAGGTATTGGCGTTTAGCGGGAGGTGTGGCGGGCTCGAGCTTCACCTTTACCTCATCCTGGATGGCAGGTGCCGGCGCCTTGCGCTTGAGCTGCACACGGGGAGGTGTCATCGGCTCCAGCTTGATCTTCGCATGGTCATCGCCCTCGGGGCTGCCTTGGACGTCAATGGCCAGGGCCGGCGGTGGTGAGATGCTCTTGCCAGACGTGCCGGAGATTGATAGGCGCGAGAGGTGGTGGGCTTGATCTCTGCCGACAACGCCAACACGCCAGACAAAGAGCTGCTGATCTGTTCTCACAGTGAGAATGTATGACATGGAGATCTTGACCCAGGACTGGAGCTCGATGCAAAAGTACTCGTAGAACGAGTCTAGGTGGCGATAGGCACGAGAGGTGAGCAGGCGGCTGATGTCGCTTAGACGGATTTGAGGCCAGCTCTGCCGCCAGTGCGGGGGATCTTGAATCGCCTGGACAAGCACCGAACAGCCTTCTGAGATCCAGAATACGAGAACCACACGATGAAGGATCTCGTAGCTGAGGGAGGGGGATGTTGATGCAGCAGATGGGCCGGCCAAAGGGGACGAGACTCGAGCGACAAGGCGGTGGTACTGAGCTTCTTCAGATGGCGTGGGCGAGGGTGGGAGAGGCGTCCTCAAGGCTAATGTGTGGGCTGCAGCTGCGCGCTCATGTTGCTCACGGATGGCAAACTGCTCTGAATTCGGGATCTGCGCTACGAAAGACTGAAGGCCGTCAATGAGGATCCTGAGCGAGTCCCCCGCAGACGTCTCGCCCTGGATGGGCGACTCTTCCTCGTGGTGGGTGGAGCATCCGCCAGCATTTAGACAATGAGAGCGACACATTTGACGGGTGCAGAGTCGGTTGATACGGCTTGTGCGGCAGGTCTCGCGAGCCTTGCATTGGTTGGTACGGGATGTGCGGCGAGGAGGCAGGGCGGGTTGGGGAATGGAGCCAGACTGTGAAGATGTAGCCAGAGCGAGAGGAGCCGCTGCGATTGTCACTGAGCGTGGGCGAGTCGACTGGGCAGGACGAGGTGCATCCCCGGTGCGGAAGAAATACCACAAAGGCTCGTTGTCGTGATGGTCATTGAAACACTAGATGTAAGGTTATTCAATGCCAGCACATAGGAAGGCTTGGATTGCGCACCACAATATAATACCGACCAGCGTTGCGCTTGCCGTCAGCACAGAGATTGAGAGGGAGGCGGCGGCCACAGCCACGTTTCGGGCAGTAGAAAGTGGGAGAGTTGATGTCGGGTGTGGCGAGGTTGTTTATGCGATAATAGCACGGGCGGGGAGACATCGCAGAAATGAAGGCAGCGGGAAGAGGGTAAGACGCAAGAGAAGAGATGCTCAAGCCGTGCGTTTGCGGCCATCAAGTCACTGCCGTCCTGCCGCCATCAATTCCCAAATCGAGAAATCACATCAGAGGCGTAAGGTCAAAAGTGCTGAGCGACCCAGGCCATGGCGCGAAGCCAGGATTCAGGGAGAGGTTCGTCTGCGGGCTGCACGATGGTGTCAGTGCCGTCTGTAGGTGGCGAGGGGAGTGACATGGATGTATGCGTTTATTGATTGGTCACTTGCCGACTTGATTTTTCGCATCCTCTGAAACATGGTCAGCAAGAAAAAACCCGGGAAACCGAGCGACTTCCAAGGAGAACGCGCCAAATTCCTAGAGGAATTTTATCCGACATATGCCGAGGCGTCTAAACGGGGGAAGACGCGTACAATTTGGAAGGATTTCTTCGTCTCGTACTGGCAGCAATTTCCATGGCGCCTGCCATTGACGCAGGACCCCCGATCCCAGCGACCCGATGGATTACGTGCTGAGGCCCCAAAATAGCGAAGAGCTTGATCGAAAAACAAAACTTGTCCCTGAAATGGAGACTGTGAGCGACGCAACGAGTTAGCGAGTACACTGATCTTACTGGGGCGACAGAAAATCAAAGGGTGGCTCGGTCGCCGAGGAAAGGCGGCAGGGATGAAGGAAAACCCATGGGCCGAATGGCTAACGCGATTCCGCACGCCGCTGAGCTCCTCGCCCAAGAAACTAGCCGACTATCAGTGGTATATGCAGCACAATGACCACAAGTCCAAAGTTACCGATGCGTATGCCGCGAAAAGCGCCGGAGTCAAGCCCGCCGCTCGTCTCGCATTGCGTGCACAAGTTGCAAGGGAGTGCTTGTTGGCGGAGCCCCCGGACGTACGCGCAAGGATGAAAGAGGAGGCCGAGGCCGAGCATGCGGCTTTGCTTGCAAAACATGAGGATGCGCTCGAGGGGCTGCCAGCTCTGGATGAAGAAGACTTACAGGAGTGAGTAGTCGAGTGAGATCGCGTGGGTCATTGTAACAATTTGTGTAGGGCTCGCGATCGATTCTCCGAGCTCGTTAGACCCTTGCTCGATGGGTTGGCAGCCCATACCGGTTATGAGATATCCTTGCTCATCAGGCGCGTGAGGCGCAAGCCGGATAACAAGCTAGATATAGAGGCAGTGAGGTAAGCTTCGTGCTTGCTCAATCGAACGATAAATGTGCTAAGGCCGGTGTTAGCATGCATGCAGGGGTGACAGCAGCGACACCCATGCAGCTGGACTTCTCGAGGGCAGACGAGGATTCATATGCGCAAGCAATGAAATCATTCAGTAGATTTGTGTGGCTCGCACATAGGTGTTCCGTCGCCTTCATGTAAATATGTTGTATTGATGAGCGGATAGACAAATATCGAGAAGGGGACATGTCGAGCAGGGCCGTCAACGGGCCCACAACTATGACCCGAACCCCCACGCCGGAGCCGGCCCCGACAACAGCGTCAGGGGCAACGTGTGACGGCAGCTGCGTCTGTACCGGTCATTGTCCCTCCCTCCAGTCCCGCTGTTCCCAACAACACATTCAGCGACGAAGAGGTTCGGGTGTTCGTCATCTCAGAGGGGGCCCCGGATGTGAACCTCGATGATCTCATTTTGCGGGACGAATGGCTACCCGTTGTCATGAATGCGGGGGGCACAGCAGACCCGCTGTCCAGCGCTAGCGCTGCAATAGATCCGTATAGCACCGATTTCGCGGCGAAGCTGTCCAGTGACCTGGTTCTGCGACTCGAATCATTGACTCCGGAGGAGAGGGAAGCCCGAATTGCACAGCTGAAAGCAATGAGTGCGAAGGACGTGGAAAGGGAAAATAATGCGGCACGCAACTACTACTTCCTCAACAATCTGGGCCTGGGCGACACGCATAAAGAGACGCTATGGGGTGGGACAGCGATGCCAACTGTCAAGCGCAAGGCGGCGGGAGAAGGGCGGAAGAGTAGCCGCAAGAAATCTAGAAAGGGGATGACGGAGGAAGAAGAAACGGACGGCGAGGGCGGGGAACGAGGGTGAGGATAGCGAGGAGGGGCCTGAACCCGACCCAGAGGCGCCGACGCGGACGGATGGAGGGAAACAGAATTGAGGTGCAAAAGCAGCTGGCACAACGAAGAAGAGCAAGGGTACCAGGGAGTGGGCCGATACAGCAGCGGCATTCCTTGGGAACAAGGATTACGGGGCCCAATGGATGGCGTTGCGGGCGTTGTGGTGGAAGAGAGAAGAAGGTGCTGGCTTTGCAGGCACCGTGAGTAAAGCTGTCTAAATGTCGTCCATGGACATCGCTGATGACGTGAATGCTGGCAGACCAAGACCCATCGAGCGAAGAAACGGCCCCAGGAGGTTGGCGACTGGGTTGCGCGCGCACGCAACCACACACCAACAATCGCGAATGCCGATAATTTTGGAAAGGGGTTTTGGGCGTGGTGGGTGGATATCAATCCCACCTGGCGGAACGAGCAGAGGCCGATGAAGCGCGAGGGAGCGTCGTCATGGTCGTCGTTGGATATCCACGGACAGAACGGATTCTTGAACCTCTTGATGTGCTTGAAATGGTGGCACGATGCAATGGAGGTTCAGTCGCCCGATTGGGAAGAAGCGGTGGATGACGTCACGTGGGTGCTTCAGCAAATGAAAAGGCACGTACTTTCTGTTTGTCTCCGGCTGCCAGTACGGCTGAAATTCGACCCAGCGGTAGCAACAATCCTCAGGTCTCATCCTCCCCGAAGAATGCCGCCACTACTATGCTGGAAACAGCCGAAACTCGGAACCCCAATCAAGAAACAAACACTGCAACAGCCGACTCAGGTGTGGGAGTACCGTCAAAAGGCATGCCAAGGGACACCTCTGGGCCTTCAACGAACATCATGCAACGCGTAACGCGTGGGCAGAAGGCCGTGGCAAGGGGGAATCGGGAAATGCCGGGTCCCGGGGGTATTGCGCCCAGCGACCGTAGAACGCTCCCGGGCACTGAAACACTGTCTCAGGAAGAGTTGGATGAGATGGATGATGATCCAGACGCGGAGATGGAGCAATAGAAGCAGCGGGGGCTGCGGAATAGAGGAAAATGCGGAGCGGGAGGGTGCAATTGCGGGGCCGATACATGTGGCATACGGGTGCGGAAATGTTGTCAGTGGTAGCGGTAGTATGTATAGCTCTCGGGGGTACCAAAAATCCCGGGAAAATGGCCCCAAACGGCAGGGTAAAATCGAATTTTCGCCCAGCTGATTTGGGTGACCCGGTCACGTGTCCGCGCGACAGGATTTCAAGCTCCGACGATCGCAGAAACGCCATCAACATGATCAAGCATCAACACCACTGATGCCGAGGGCTCTCAGGATGGCCGAACACTGTTATATGTAAGCATTGTGGCTATGTAGGCACTCCCCCCAACATTGTGCATTAAGCCTGTGGGCCTTGCCCAGAAGTTTTTTGCATTATCCTGAGTATATGAGCTGCGAGGACGATGAAGACGACAAAGTGCGCCCCACGCCGGCTAAGCCCTCCAAGCCCGCGCGCAGGCCATCTCCTCGCCACAACGACACCGGCAGCGACAGCGAGCCGCCTTCGAGGGTGAATCCCGTCAAGCCCAAGCCCGTCCGCAAGCACTCCGCGTCTAAGCCCAAGACCGCGCACGAGAGGCTTCGGGCGCTCGTGCAGAAGGGAAGGGAAGTAAACGACAAGGCGAGGCGCAAGGCAAGGCTGGAGGGCGATGGAGGGACGAAGCGAAAGAGGGCCGAGCGTGAGGATGGGGACGACAATGGTGGTGGGGAGAGGAAGGCCAAGAAGGCGAGGCGGGCGGAGGGAGAGGACGAGCCGCCGTCTGGGCGGCTGAAGCCGAAGCCCCTCTACCGCGGCAAGGAGACCACCGGCGCTGCTGGGCCGTCTGCGAGCGACGAGGGCGCGACTGCCCCAAGCCTCCCCACCACCGCCACCAGTGGGAAGTCCACAGGAAGTGGGAGGCCAAACACTGTGCGAGGTGGAAAGAATGGACCGCTGGGGGTTAGAGTGGGGTAGTGTCTGTACCTGCATGCCCTTTTTTTTTGCACATGTATTTCCGTCTTTTTTTTGGTCGCTTTGTACAACGTGAATATGAGAAATTTCCTTTTTGGGTAGTACCGACTCCCGACGTGCCGACGCGTCGGACTTATGTAATACACTGGCCTGAAATGCTCTAAGTCCCTGGCAGCATATCTGCAGCATTCCCTGGAGGATATCGGTAGCATATTCTGCAGCATAATTGCAGCATATTCTGCAGCATGGGGGAATCAACCGGATCTCTCTCTAACTAATGCGGACAGTCACACAGATATGGCCACTCTAAGTAGAGTGTGGATTTGGTATCTATAGGTGCCTCCTGTCGGATGAGGAATTTCAGAACCTGTCCTGGGAGCCTTCAGGCCGTCTCGAGGAATTCTGTCATGAAAGGCTGCGGCCGGCTCTTCTACTAGTGCACCGGTGCACCCTGGAAGGCACTGACCCTCGAGTAATCAGTACGGATATTCCACCGGAAGAGAAGGACGAGCTGCGGCTCATTCTTCTTCGTCTCATCGGTACTACCGTGAGTGCTGGATTTTTCTTCGATAGTTTTCTTCAAAATTTCGGCATAATCATATTGACCATAATTCGGGCAGAGGTTTCTTTCGTGTGCGCATCTTACTCGCAGCGAGAATATGCGCATCCCGGCACTCGCCCGCCATGTTCCCGCAGCGCAGATTACTGCTGCCATGAAGAAGTACCGGGTGCCCGGGGAGACCGCTGATCTCTTCGTGTTAATGTTGCTCGCTTTCGACCGCGGTATCGACGGGCGCGGGGAGGATCGAAAGGCTCTCAGCGTAGGGTATTCCATCCTAATGGACCTCTACCAGGCTGCGTCCGAGCAGGCACTGGAGGATGGGTGTCCGACCGACTTCACCGAGTTTCGTCGGGGGAAGGAGCTTCGTCTCGACGTCCCGCTGGAGGAAGTAATCCCGGCCGAACTCCTCCCGTAAGGTGAGTACGATTCATCAATTTCCCGAACGGAGGGAGACTCTCGTTCTCGCACATTCGCCTGACGAAATTTCCAGTTTTAGGCGATGATCGGACGGGATCTGAATCCGGTTTCGGGTCGAGATGCTTGATGAGAAGGATTGCCGTTCCCAATTTGGTTAGCCGAGTAGTTCGTAGACAGTTGGTGCGAAGTTCCGGACGGATAAATAGCGCCAGAACGAAAGCAGCAGGGAGAAACCCTGCCCTTTCGTCTCACTGTTTGTCAATGGCTACATCCTTCCGTACCCGAGTGTTCGGCGTTCGTGACGAATTTATGAACCTCGATTTTCCGAGTGTGGCGCGGATCGTCGAGCATTCGAATCGGCCTCTCATGGCGGATATCAGCCGGGAGATATTGGAACCTATGTATCAGGCGTTCCTGATAATTCACGCGGACGCGATCTGGAATCCGGAGACGAAGTCCGCCGAAGAGCGTCGATTCATGTGAGAGAAGACCCGTGTTTATTTAGAGTTGGCGGTGAGGTCCGCCTCGTGTTGCCATTGTCCAATCGCTGACGGGCGAGACAACCTGTCTCTCGGTTTCCAGGGGAAGTTATCAGATTTCGTGATCCGACACGAGCGACTGGCGGAGGACCTCTTGATTCCGGCCCCTCGCGTGGCGTGGTTGCTGTCGGTAATGCGAGCGGACCAGCTGTATGGATTTAGCGGGGACGAGGTCCGGATACGCCGGGTCATTCTGAGGGGCAAGATGGCCTCTCTCTTCCAATATTCGGAAAGGCTCTGGCAGCGGGCGGCCGATCGTACAGCCAGCGAGGACGACGCATGTGCCCAGGCGGCAGCGCAGATAGCGGCTTTATCCGAAGGTGCAGACGGATCGGGAGAGAATCCGTAAGAGGGGATCGTCGGCAAGCAAGGCGGGTGGTATAAAGTGATGCTTCTGCGGACGCGAAAGTACTCGAAATTATTTCCTCGAGACCGCAGTTTGTGTACTCCTCTCGCTTTTATTTCAGGATGTCGAGTCACGGATTCATCGCCCCCCCGAACGGTGGCCCAGGCTGTTGCGATACCGCCGTTGCTTTTCGTCCTGCTCAAAAACTTCGGTCCGCGGAAGTAAATCGCGATGATTATTGCGGGTCGCCTCTAGGGGAGGTGGCCTACGTCCAGAGCTTCCTTCGACCTTTCGCACACGTTGTTCGGTCGGCCATTCCAAGCACCACCTGTGGCCCGGACGACATGCCTTTCGGACGCATAGCCGAGCTGGAGAAATATGTCGTGGCGTACCTCGAGCGGGCCGTGAGGCTGTGAAGTCGTCTGTTGCCGCAGGCTGACTGGATTATCAGGCCCTCCTCTACACGATATCGTTCGAGGTGTCTCGTCGCACGGGGCAGCCCATGAAGCTCGATCCATCGGTTTACTGGTGCCTGTCACAGGCCATTACGTTCGACTATTTTCTTGGGAAGCCAACGTATGGCTACGTTCCCGACGCGCCCGAGTCGTTCCTTTCACGGATAAGTCTGCGGTGAATCTGGCCAACAAAGCGCGAGGCCCCTTGTCCGCGTTAGACATTCAACTAACGCCGGATTTCGCCAGCCTCCCGCAGGTACCCTCGTGGAGTCGTTCGCGAATCTCTACGCTCAAATCCCTGCAGTTGATCAATAACTGGGCGTGCGGGAACACTCTCCTCGAAGACGGAATCGAACAAACACAGAATTTCGGGCGGGCGTTGGAGGAATCTGCGACGTATGCGGACATGGGGTATGGCCCGAACCCGAGCAGTCGCTATTTCGTGTAGGAGGCTCGGGGAGACGAGCGGTCTCGTGTGGTCGTGAAGCGCGTAGGGGTTTTTCTTTTCGAGATAAATGCTCATAAGGTGGTTTCTGCAATATGAGGTTGCATATGTGGGCTTGGTGTTTTTCTGTCCTAAGGTCCGCAGTCCGCATGCGTTGTTCATATGTTCGTAAGTTTTGCTGTTGGGCGGCTCGATGGCGTCCTGTCAACGGGCGCGAGACCGGCGGTATCCATATGATAACCGCATCCGTGGGCATATAAAGGGTGGGCTGTTAAAGCAGCCCGCATAAAATCTATCTTTTCGGTAGACGCGGTGGTGGCCCTTCATGCTGTCGTTATCCAGGCCTGCGCGACAAAGGCCCACCAAGCGACTCAGTCGTCCCGAACTCGTCGTCCTCTGGATCCATCGGGCGCGCCATCTCGTCCAGGATCTTCATTATACCACTCGCATCGCTGTTGAGGAAGAAACACCGGAGGAAACCGTTGGCCTCATCCGCGACGCTGTCAGCGTGCTGCTGAAAAACATGGTGGCTCTTGGGAAGGCGAGCCTGAAATACGGTTCTTTCGGCAACGCAAGCGCTGCCGGGTATTTTGTTCCTCCCGAAGGAACAACGTTATTCGGAATGGCGGAGCGATTTGTGGACCTGTATGGGTACCATGGGGATACTTCGCCTTTCGACAGAGCCCTTATGTTCGACAACCTGAACACCCTGTTCCGCACGATGGTTTTGGACGAGGAATACCTCCGGTTCGGCATCGATTTCCCGAACTTCGATGTTTCCAAGGAGGACCTGGAGCGGTACGGGATTTACGAGTTCATAAAACCCCGCCAAATTGCTCGTCTCTCCTCCGAGGAACCAGGGACCGTGGTGCACCAATTTGGAGATCGCTTATTGCGATACAATCCGAAACTGGGGAACGGGGCTTGGTACCAATTTCCCGACCTGTCGTGAGAGTACGCCGCTACGCGGCCGAACACACCGGTGCTTTCGCCAGTCGCAGAAGTTGCCGACGAAATGATGGAGGAAGAGGAGGATTCGGACAAGGAGAACGAGAGTCCGTAGATAGCGGAGGCTGTTGTAGATGGTGCTTCCGTAGATGACTCGGGAAGCGGTTATCTCCTGTCCCAACCACCGGAGACGTGAGGTATCGTCACCACGTGACCGCGGCGCATCCGAGGTATATAGGTGGAGGCATGGGGTGCCTTTCAACAAATGCAGATTCGCCAACTCCTCATTCGTCCGCCCGGCCCGCATGTGTCCTCGATATCACGATTCCTCCCCCTCCTAAACGCATTGTCGCTTGAAGACAAGACATTGGAACTCGTACGTTGGCGTCCATCCGAAGGCTGGGCGGCCTTCCTCAAGTTTAGGCTGCGCCCCATGGCTTACTTCGTGCATGCTGCGGTGACGCACGATTTCACCCTCATCGGTGCGAAAGGTGTGTATTCGTTGGTGGAACTCGACCATATCAAATACTGGGTAGGACGCGTTTTGCTCCACTGCGTTGGTGATTTCGTGTTAGTCGCTGTCCAAGGTAGCTGATTGTGGCCGCAGAGATTACTGCTCTCGTCCTGTTGCACTGTACGTTCGGTGTACATGGACGACGTCTGCATCCGCTATCCACCCGTTGTCGGTCTGCCGGGGGAGGTGACAGCCATGTTCGAAATAATGCACAGAGTTTGCCGCTCGGTCGGTTACCCATTCAACCAGGAATCGTGGATTCTGAACCTCGACCTCCTGATTCCTCTGGTGGAAAGTGCTCGCGAGACGCGGGCACTCCTCCGAACCCGCGTTCGATTACCCCGCTTTCGACGAGCATGGGCAGCTGCTAATTCCTGACTTCTACTCCGTGGAGGCCCTGCCGCAAGACGTTTCTCTAGAGCGGAACAACAGGGGGCATCCAGTTTCGACCCGATAATCCATCCTGTCCCAAGGGTGACGGGGCCGGAGGTTCGAAGTTCCGTAGTTCCGTAGTGGCGCGTATCATTACTTCGTTTGACCGTGTTTTGGTTGCACGTGGGGCGCGTCTTGTTTTCGTGTCTTTCATAAATTCCTGTTGAATATATCCGTCTCCTTTACCATCTCTCGCATACCGTACCCATACGTGGGTTCTCGAAGTTGCATAATTTGGTCGGGGAGATGATCAGTCTCCTCCGTCCTGGGCTGGAAAACCAGCATCCGCCCTCTGGAGCGCTATTTTCCTTTGCCGAGTGATGGTTCCTTTGTCAGCTCATTAAGTTAAGTCTTCGCGAAGTTAGTGGGGTATACCCGAAGGGTGCTTTGCGAAGTTTTAGGGACCAACCCGAAGCTCACGTGCTTTACTGGCACGGCGCTCCGGCGGCTGCAGGGCAGTTCTCGGCAAGGCATTGAGCCCCATCAGTCCATCAATCGAGCTCTGCCGCTCGTCGCCGCAATTTGGCGACACCGCCACAGCGTGTGAATGCAATCATTCCTTGCTTCCGCCCGCCACCACGCACCGCCGCTCGCTCCCCACTGCGCCCGTACGCCCCCTGGCTGTGGCCACAGTTCATGGCGGCTTCAATGTGTTTCTCTTGGCGTCATCTCCACGCCACACTGGCCCCCCCGCCCCTCTGATTCCGTCGGGCCCGGTGCTGTCCATTTTCTCCCTCCTGGGTCCTTGCACCCGCGTTTCGCCGCTGCCTGCCTTCGGTTGCTCTGGATCCAATATCAAGCATCAAAACACCATACCAGATGTTGTCCCTATGCCCCACTCCTCGCTGTACGACGTACCAGCCCCGGCTTTTTGACCGCGGGCTTTTTCTGTTTCCCCGCCCCTGCCTGCTCCTCGGCCCGCCTGCGCTTTGCGGCCCATTGCGCTCTGCGCCTCGCCTCGCGCCAGTTGCGCCGCCTCGCGTCGCTACAACCCTTTGCGCCGCCGCTGCGCTTACTGCGCCCCCCCCCACCCTGCTTTGTCCGCCCGTACCTGCTGCGCTTGCCCGCGCCCCGCTGCCCCGCGCCCCGCGCCCCGCTGCCCTGCGCCCTGCCCCTCGCTGCCCTGCGCCCATTGCGCCCCGTGCTTTGCAGCCGCACCCCGTAGCTTAGCCACCCCGCGCCTTACCCCCGGCTTGCTTGGCCCCCGCGCCCTCGCTTCCGCCCCCGCGTCAATGCTTCGCTCGCACCCCACCTCGCGTCTTGCTTCGCCCCTGCGCCCCCACGCTCCGGCTTCGCCCCCGCGAGCGCTTCGTTTTGCCCTCGCTTCGCCCGCGCCCCGCGCTTCGCCCGCATCCGCGCTTCGCCGGCGCCCCTCAACTCGCCGGCGCCCCGCGCTTCGCTCGCCCCCGTGCCCGCGCCTGCACTTTGGCCCCTCGCTCGCTCCGTCCTTGCGCCCGTGCCTGTGCTGCGCCTGCACCCTGTGCTTCGCGCCGGCACCCCGCGCCTTGCGCTGCCCTTCGGCCCTGCGCCGTGCTTCGCCCCAGCGCCCGCGCTTCGCCTGCCCGCCCGCTCCGACTCAGCGGCCGCACGCGCGCCCGCCGCATGCCCCCACCTCATGCCTCGCCCCTGCCTCGCTTCACCCTGCGCACGCGCCCGTGGCTCGCTTTGCACCGCACCCCGCGCTTCGCCTCAGCACCCACGCTTCGCCCGCGCCTCGCTTCATCGCCGCTTTGGCCCCGCGCCTCGTTTTGCCCGTACCCCGCGGCTCGCCTGCACCCCGCTTCGGCCCTGCGCCTGCGCCTCGCTTCGGCCCAGCGCCCACGCTTCAACATACCCGCGCTTCACCCGCACCTCGCGCTTTCGTTTGCACCCCGCGCTCCGGCCTGCCCCCGCGCTTCGCTCCTGCCCCCGCGCTTCACTCCTGCCCCCGTGCTTCGTCCTTCGGCCCCGCACCCGCGTTTTGCTCCAGGGCGCGCGTTTTCGCCCCAGCGCCCGCTCGCCTGCCCACGCCCACGCTTCACTTCGCCCCCACGCCAACGCCCGTGCCTTGGTTCACCCCCGCGCCCGCGCCTCACTTCGCCCAGCGCATGCCTCGCGGCACCTCGTTCGCCTGCCTCAATGTGCCGTCCATCGCTGCCGCTGCACCGCAGCACTCCCTATACATGTATCCAGTATTGGAGTGTCCCTATATACATAGATTATATTGCTCTACGTACGCTAATCTATACATTTGCGGTGAGAATACAGAGTTCACGATAATTTTTTGAGCAGGCGCCTAATTGTCGTAGATAAGCGCCCAATTTGATTGTGCGATTCCATTGGCGCGGGGCCCAGGATCGTCCCCGGAATTAACCGATACACATTGTTCTTTGCACCTCTTGTGCGTACCATTTGGATTTCCGGCTGATCTTTGTGCTAGCAAACAAGTAAGATACTATCTCAACAGTATATCCAACATTCAAGAGAAACTATCCAGCCAAGAATATTTTATTCGACGTTCAACTTCCACGCCTGCCAAATTTGGAACATTTCACGAAACATGCTTCATAAAGGTACATACATGCACGGCAAAAATGCAATAAAATGCTCACCGAATGCCCAGACAGCATATTGACAACATATGTCGAAACCCCGGTGCGCCGCGGAACCTGCAAGAAAACATCTAGGTTGAATTGTTTCTGGCGTTCCTTAGGTGAGTTTGCTAGGTTCAACTCAACTTCACCAAGAGCATATTTCACGACCCGAGCCGTTTTGAAGGCCAAAACCCCCAGATCTTTTGGTCATTTTGAGTTCATATGATCTTATTACTTGCTTCTAAGTCAAATTTGCACCAGCCTTGGCTCGCTATGTTCACGAAACCGAAGGACCTATTTTGTTCAGCTAGTGGTGAGTGCGTGATCACACACCATTCAGCCAGTTTGGGGACGAAGAGGGTCAGATACCCCAAAAATTTCGACTATTTGTAGCTTATACTATCTTATTCTTTAGTTCTGAGCCTAGTATCCATCATTATAAACCCTGTACATGTCAGAAACCGTCAAACGAGGAAATTTTGAACAAACATTAATGTTTTCTAATCGATTAGAAGTGTCGCTGTATCTATAGTAAGGTCAAGACGACCTCGTATCTCCAGTATTAGGCGCTGAATGTGATACTGACCTTCAGAATAGGCCGATCTATTGTAGTGTCCATTGGGTCAAAGCGTGGTCCCATATCAGTACAGGCGCTTGTAATATTTTTTTTTGAGATCGTAGAGATCACCTATACCATTGAGATTCAAAGTTTCACTGTTAAACATCAATAATGAGAGCATGTACTTTATTTCTTGCAGGAATGTGTCTTGGCTGAAATTACAGTCACAAAAAACTTCGAGGGTCTGGTTTCTGTACAGATAAATTGTAATACACACATTGAAAATTAAAAACACTGTTTCCAAGATGTAGGACAACATGCACGGGTGGAATTCACAAATTCGCTCGTGGGATCAGCATGACTTTCCAAATAGGGACGCGATTTGCTGTCAATCAGCGGCTGTGCTGCATCTTTTCTCTCTTCCTCACCACCACCTGCCCGTGCCACTCGTCCACTCTCCTCCGCTTTTCGTGCGACATCAACGCCGACCGAAACCAACTTCCATTACCACTCGTTTATGCCCATTTTCAGACCAAATCCACCCTCAATCAGCCAGCAAAATTCTGCGGCGCATTTCGAGTTTGTACGCACGTCCGCACTGACAGCACCGGTTGCTGGTCGCTTTCCTCGCACCAAGCTTGCAGCATAAACGTCCAAGAAACATTTCTGCTTGGATGGAGGCTGTTGAATCTGGATTTACGGTGCGTCTCTTTTTTTTTTTTTCCGTTTGTATGTAGCTAGCGTGAGGGACGGCTTTGGCCTATCTCCCCGGTTGGTGTTGCGCACACGGATGTAAAGCCCATCGGCTCCCTGCGCGCAGTACGTGCATCGTAGAGGCGTCAATTTCTGATCCTTTTTTTTGCAGGTGTAGTGGATCTGCGCTACGCAGCAGCAGCGGCTTCGTCACCCGCGCCCGCCCTCATCGTGCCAGGGAACTTTGGCCCATCTCACTGCCCGCGACCACCCCGCCGCGACGAGAACACACGTGCACTCCAAATTTCTGAATCACAGCCGCGCTGAACTGCGTTCTTGCAGCGCATACAAGGCCGCGGGTGCAGTTCCCGCTGCCCATTTATTTCGCCGTGCCCGTCGCTGCGGTGCTGCGTAAAAACCGCCCGCGTGCGTACGAGACGGGAGGGCTGGGTGGCGCAGCGGGAGTGCATGATCCGCGTGCGCACGGTACGCGCAGCGGTGCCAGTGGTGGCGATATCGGATGCACGGCATTGCAGGTCGCGCCTGCTCCGCATCGCTCTTCGCCCCCACCTGCCGCCCAACTCCCACATCAGAGCAGGGCGGCAGTGCGGACGGTGGCGGGCGGGACGGCGGGATCCCGGGCACGGCAACCTGTGCGGCGGCGGCGCGTGTGATGGGGCCCTCCCACATCGCTCCCCCGCCTTCTCATGTCGCCCAACTCCTGCATTAGAGCAGGGCGGCGGTGCGGGCGGCGGAGGGCGGGACAGCGGGATCCCTGGGGCAGGCGGCGCTTGCAGCGGCGGAATGAGTGGGGCCCAGATCGCTCACCGCCCGCCCCTGCCGCCCAACTCCCACATCAGAGCAGGGCGGCGGTGCGGGCGGCAGAGGGCGGAACGGCGGGACGGCAGGACCCCCGTCGCGAGCGGCAGGATACGGGTTTGGAGCGGCGGGGTGGCGCGGGTCAGGTTTTGGTGCGGGTAGTGTTGGGTAAACGTCTGGGGGTATAATTGTGCACTAGATCCAGTAGGCCTTTTCAAAAAAGCCATGCTAAGTACTGGACAGGCTTTTTGTAAAAAACTATGGTATCTCTCAAATAGCCCCAAAAGGAGAAATAAAAGAAAGCTCATGGCGGGGATTGAACCAAAAACCCTTGCATGATGGCCATCATTCTAGCCATGCCATTAACCACTACACTATCAAAGCTATAATAATGTACTAGCTACATTAATCTATACTCAATAGGGAAATTCAGAATAAGCCTTGCACCACCCCTGTAGGGCCCGCATAGGGCCTGGTTAGGGGTTAGGGTGGTTAGGGTTTGGGTTAGGGGTTAGAGTTAGGGGTTAGTGCCTTTGCCTTCAGGTGTATTTATTATTTTTGGTTAGAGGTTAGGGTTGGTTAGGGTTGGTTAGTGTTAGTTAGGGTTAGTAGATATTATGAAACACATAATAAATAGTGACAAACAATATTCAAAGACCTAGGGCAGCTTGCCTGCCCTAGGTCTGGGTATTAGCAGTCCCAGGTAGGGTAGCTTCCCAGCCCAATATCACTTGCTTGGTGTAATGGTAACAGTGCTGGATAATAATATTATCTAGTGGTCACCCGTTCAATCCTTGTTTTGGGCATTTTTTCTGCTTTGCTTTAAATTCTTTTTCAACACTTAGCATGGGACATTTAAAAGTCTACTTTGAGAGATACCATGGTTTTTTACAAAAAGCCTGTCCAGTACTTAGCATGGTCTTTTTGAAAAGGTTTACCATACCAGCTGAATTGTGTCGCGTGTAGGCGGGGCGAGCGGCCCCGCACCTGCCCGCCAATTTTATTTGGAAAATCTTTTACTACTCATTTTGGCAATTTATCCCGAAATGCCGGGAGTCCGATTCAATCGGGAATGATTGCCAGGATGGCTGGACGGGCTCGTTTGATGCCAACAATGAGCAACAGCGGTACTGAACAGGCCGTGATGCCGGGAATATGCCCGCCGGCATGAATATACCGGTCGGAACGGTATTAAAGCTACCCCAGAAACTTCGCAAAGCGTCCTTGGGGTATACCCAGGACACTTCGCGAAGTTGTCACCTACTGAGGTGCCTTTGTGTCGTTGCCGAAATTCCTGAGCCGGCCGGGCTTCCTATATCCTATAACCGAAGTGCTGCTGTGCCTGTAGGGCGGATACGATCGATATTGTCCGCATATATTCCGTAGATCCTGGTCGCGCCCAGGTTTGATCGTCGTATCAGTCGTCTGTAGCGGCGTTCTCCTTTTGGTCCGATTTTATTTCCCCTTTGGATGTCGACTAGATGATCCGATTGTGGGTCCTAGCGGGCGAGAAGGATTGTCTCCTTTGGCTTTCCTTTTCGGGAAAGCCACGTGACCGTCCTGCCCATATATTGGTGTCATAACCGATGGAGTGCCGATTTTGATCGACGCGTCTCTTTCTTCTTCTTCCACCCGTTTCTCGTGGCTCGATGCGTCCGACACGCGTCGCTGTATTCCGGTGGCTCGACTCCCTGGCCGCGTTCCATTAAGGTTGGCCTATTTTCGTTTCGAGGAAGCACATCAAAATGATTCCAGTTTTAGGTTTGTCCATTGAACAGTTTCTGCTTCTTCCATGAATTATGGTTTTGTTTCCAGTTTCGGCTTGTTCCCCTGGCGCTGGCTGCGGTTTGCCACGTCACGCTTTCTCCTCCGTCCTCCACGTCGTTTTCCACTGTTGTTGACTGTCATTCACGTCTGGCGATGCCTCCCAAGACTCGCTCTCGCACCCGTCTCTCCGCGCACTTGACTCACTACAGCCCTTCACCAGCGTCGTCGCCAGGCGGTCGCACATGCACCCCGTCGAGGAACCGTGGCTCTGTGTAAGCTCCCACCGAAGTGGACGATAACTCGTAATTCCGGCGGCTAATCCCTCTTTCCAGCAGCGAGGGCGCAGACACCGACGATGGAACTGAGTCCGATTTCATGCCCAAGGAGAAGACGGCATCGCCCGATTCGGATGAGGAGTTCCCCTCGTCCCTTCCGATTCCTCCCGCTGGCGGTGAGATGGACGTGGACAAAGATTCAACACCGCCCCGCAAGCCTCGTCCATCTGCGTCGTCCTCGTCTCGTGGGAAAGCGTCGCCCACCAAGTCGTCGAAGTCTGCGCGTCGCACGCGATCGCCCGAAGCAACAGCGTCGTCACGTCCCCCGACGCCCGACAACTCCATTGTCCTCGATCTCGAGGAGCGCCCTCTTCCGGACTGGGCAATTCCCGACCATGTTCCTGACTTCGTTGTCCGGCGCGACCCCGCGAACCCTCGCCTGCCGCGGTACCTGCCTTACGAGCCTATGTCGGACGTCAATATCATGGAGACGTTCAAGGACCCCCACCTAGTGAAAAGTCGCCTCGAGGACTCGCCGCCCGAAGTCTTCGACAACCCCGCGTATCATATTTCGCCAACAGGGAAATGGCTGCAGAAGCTTGCGGATGGTGACCACTCCGTGGCTCGGTACTGCCGCGTGTACAACGGGATGCGCGTCCGGCTCCTCGTTTTTCTCCATAGATTTCCCGCCGCTCTTCCACCGCCTGAACTCCCCGTCGACCAAAACGACCCCTTCTATGAATATACTGAGCTCAGGCCCGAGCGCAAGTGATTCGTTCCCACTCCGCTGAAGCTCCCGGAGGTCGGGGACGAGTCTTTGACGTTCGCGGAGTACCAGAAGGTGTCCGAGAGGAACACAAAGCTTCGGGCGCAGCACGATGCGCAAGAAATGGCGTGTTTCCGACAGCTCGAAGCGGACAACGTCGCCGCCCTCAAGACATGGGAATCCCGGGCCAACGACTACCGCCGCAATCTCCCGATTATTCGCGCTCACCAAGTCGAGGTTCTGGCGTCCTACCAGGTGGACCGCGAGTGAATCATCGACCGCATTGAGCGCCAAGGGAACACCATCGGGGAGTATGCGTACTTCCTCGCGAAGCGCGCACTGTCTCGATTCGGCAGCGGTTGGGGGGTCTCCTCGCGCGTTGCTGCTGCGTCGGGTGAGCCGGTGCCTCGGATCGCGGTCCCTTCCAAACAAGGCCTCGGGGAAATTGACGACGTCGAGCTGCCACCGATCACTGCGTTTTCGGAGGGCGACACGGACTCTGGCGAGGAATGGCCGCCGGAGGTTTCGCACACGGGCGCTCCCAGCAAGGGAAAGGCGAAAGCGACAGGCTCGACGTCGGATCGCGAGCTTCGGGAGGGTTCCGTCGCGAACACGTCGCGTATCGCCCCTGGCGCTGCCCTCTCTGCCAAACCCGAGCCGTCGAGCACGGGGTCTTTCCTGGGCACTGGATCGTCCGGCGCGGGACCTAACACGGGCGAAGGGGGCTCGTCGTCCACTGGAGCGGGATCGTCGTCAACTCAGCTGGAGACACCTAAGTTCAATGTCGACGCTTGGCACGAGGCGCACAACCCCTTCACCCAGCGACCGTTCCAGCAAGACCTGGTCCTCAACGCGAATGGGACGAAAGCCGTCGTCTCCCACGGCTGGGAACTCGACCCCGTAAATCCGTGTTTCCTCGCGCGTCTCGCTCCCTACGGCGTGCTCGCTTCGCAAATGCCCTCCTGGGCAGTAACTTCTCGCGCAAAGGTATGATTTCTAAGTTGGTCGTTCCCGAGCAAGATAGCTTATCCTTTGTTTCGTCTACCAGGGATGCAAGGAATGCCACGACAACGGGACCGCCTGCGTTCACCTCGTTCTGTCGGGGGCGCCGCCTGTTACAAGTTGCCAGCGGTGCCGCATGAAAAACCGGACCTGCGTCGCGCGGACCTCCGGATTCGACTTTACAGTGACCGGTAAGCAGCCCATGTCCCACATAGCTTTGATTTTGACTCCGCTCTCAGGTTTCTTCGCAGACCACGTTATTTCCACCATGAACGCCGAGCTCGTCGACATGTACGTCGACGCGATCCTGTCGTCCCTGACTCCGCTCACGGGGGTCGACGTCGCCGCTCGAATCATGTCCCGCGTCATAGTCTACCGTCAAGACGCGAAGCTCCGGGAGGGACGCGCTCCTCGCGCGGATCCGTCAGAGGCTGGGGCGCCCTTGGAGTGTCGTGTCGACGTTCTCATTCGCCCAGGAGCCGGACGCGAGCAGTTCCTCGAGCGGTCCTTCGTTCCTTTCCAAGGCGCGCAATATGGCGACCGCGAGCATCGGCTCCCTCTTCCCGTCGTCCAGGACCCGAGCAACGCAGCGACGTTCCTTACGCACATTCTCGAGGACGTCGTCGAACGTATTTCCGCAGGGGCTCGGGACATGGGGGGCTCGTTCGGGCAGCGCGTCTCGCAAGCCTTCCTTCCCGACCGCCGAGTCGAACTCCCGGGGGACTTCGAGGCAGGCGACCGCCCGCTAGACCTGGCGGGGTTCATCGCCGGTGGAGACGTTCGACCACCTCCACTGCACCCGCCGATCCTGCCGTCCGACTCCGAATTGTCCCGTTTCCCTTCGACGTACCACTTCGGTGGCGAGGCGCGCGCTCGTTTGGAGGAGAAGTATCCGGGACGTCTCGCATATCGACACGCCGATGGAAGGGTCACCGGCCCTCTCGTTGCAGGAGGTTTCGACACCTCGGAGGATGATTCTGCTCGTGAAGACGACTCCGCTCGTGAGGATGACACCGCTGGCGAGGCGCCCCCTTGGCCCCGTACGTCTTTTCTTAACGCGGACTTGTACCCAGATTCTGACGTGTCACATCCAGCGGCTAGGTGCGGGAGGCCCCGCAGCAGCCTTCCTCCCATCGATGAGGAATCGCGCGACATGACGCCTCCCACATCTTCCGTGACGTTCACGTCAGTCCCGACCACACCCTCGAATTCTTCGCAGACGTCGTTCGCAAGCCTCGGGAGTACAGGAATCCTCGACGGCCCTCGGTTCGCGGCTGCATCGTTCGAAACGACCCCCACCCCGCAAGCTGGTGGGTCCCTCGTCGCTGGTTCGTCGGTCGGCCGCTTCTCCGCGCTGGACATGACGCCACTCGTCCTGTCGACCGTACAAAGAGGGGGTACGCGCGGGATGTCGCTCCCTCCGCAGATCGTCATCGACACATATATCACGCGGGCTTCCTCTCCGGGTCGCGCGGCCTCCATCGACGAGGGGAGCGCAGGTTCCTTCAGAGAGTTCGAGACCGGGGACGCAAACGACGCGAATGGCGCGTCGGGTGGATCGATTGAGTCGGGCGGCGCAGTCACGGGTTCGTCGGCGGGGGCGGGGGTCGAGGATGTTGATATGGAGTAGGGGCGAAGGGCGCCCCTTCGAAAAAAACTGCTGGATACTATGTCCGAGGGAGCCGTCCCTCAAATTATTTCGTTGCACAGTGCTTCCGAACTCCCCAGTGACGGCTGGGTCGAGAAGGATATCGCAAAAGAAACCCGCCGGACTTTATTTTTTCATCGGCCGCGCTGAGGCCTGTAGTCTTTGTTTGCTTGTCGACTCGTTTTCCCTTCGCGCACTCCTCTCCTCGTACCTCCCC
This sequence comes from Mycena olivaceomarginata, assembly GCA_029378375.1. Taxonomy (NCBI): domain Eukaryota; kingdom Fungi; phylum Basidiomycota; class Agaricomycetes; order Agaricales; family Mycenaceae; genus Mycena; species Mycena olivaceomarginata. The sequence continues at coordinate 77,246 of JARKIC010001380.1, read as the reverse complement.
TTCCCTGGACTTCGCGCGTTCTCGTATGCCGTAGCACCTGTAATCGTTTCCTTTCGTATACTTGTTGCGCCTGCCCCTTCGAGGGCCAAAAATGCATGTAGTCGCCCCCTAAGGGCTGAATAAATCAAATTTGACTCCGCTGGAATTCTTCCGTGGGTTTCTCAAGAGTTCGTGAAAACTGCTGGACTTCCTAATTAGGAAGGTGATTTTTAGAGACGATCGCAATCCTTGTTTCGGCCCGGTATCCGAAGCTCGTGGATTCGTTAAGTTGATATTCATATATGGGGTTATACGTCGTCGTTTTCCGTTCCTGATATGCGTAGTGACGGTATTACGCCTGAGTTGTGTGAATCGGGCGTTGTTTTCGGAGCGGGAGACAGGGCGTCTCTTGGCGTAATTCGTGTTTTTCGGATCTCTTTGTCGAGAATAGATAGTATTTGAGAGAGATCAAGTCGGATTTACATGTCTTGTAAGGAAAGGGAAGTCTGTTGCTTCTTTTCGTCTCCTTTCTAATTTCCCGGGAGCGGTTCGGAGTGTCCTTCGAAATCGCGAGGTCCGTTGTCCCCCCATTTCGGTTCCTTTTCTTTTCTCTGGCGAGGAGGCTTTGGTTCGATAAATTTTGTGACCGGTATCCGGATTTTCGAGCGTGCGTGGTAGGGTATAAGGCGAAAGGCTGCCGTTGGTGCTTTCGAGACTGCGCCATCCAATTCCGCAATGATGTAGGAGCTGTCCGATTTTCATTCCACAACAACCATTGGTCCGGAGTAGCGTGGTTTCGCTTTCCGAGACCACTCGTTCTCAATTGCTGAGTTTCGGAGGAGGACGAGGGAGCCGGGTTTGAAGTCGAAGTCCTCGATCTTTTTCCCGTTGTCTTTCTCCCACTGCTGGATCCCTTTAACGCGTGCTTCATAGACCTTGCTCTTAAGCTCAGCGAGCTCTTCGGGTCGTTTCATCAGCTGCTTCGCCCGCATTGCCACGAGTTCTTCCGTAGAGAGCCGTTCTCCGGTGACCCGGGTCATATAGGTTGCCTCCGCGATGTCGAAGGGAAATAGTGGTTCAACTCCGTGCGCGAGATAGTAGGGGGAGTATCCAGTGGATTTCTGGATGGAAACTCTCTCCGCCCAGAACACATAAAATACGCGCTCGGTCCAGAGTTGGAGGTCTCCTTTGCATGCCTTGGAAATCGCCTCGCGAATGTCGTAGTGGCAACGCTCGATGATGCCGTTGGCCCGGGAATTGTATCCAGAAACCTTTATATGGTTAATCCCGTATCTCTTGGAGAGCCATTCGATTGCTTTAACCCAAGCGGACCCGTTGTCCGTAACGATTTCCACAACAGCGCCCCAACGGCACAAGACTTCTTCGAACACAAAGTTTCCGAGCGCTGCCGCTGTTTCGTTTGTGAACATCCTCCACTCCGGCCACCCGGAAATAGAGCAGCGCCCCTGCGCGAGATATCGGTAGCCGTTAGAGGAGGGGAGAAGCATGGTATCTGCGTGGAATTTGTGAAACAACGGCAAGGGAACCGCAACCGTCGGAGGTATGTTGAACTTCCATGAAAGGCGGAGCTGGCACTCGGGGCATGTTTTGAGATACCATTTCAGATCCTTGTCCAAAAATGGCCACCAAAATCGGTTGAGGAGCCTTCGGCTACAAATGTAGAATCCCTTGTGGCCAAGTTCGTTGTGAACCTGTTTTAGGATAGCGGCACGTTTTTGTCGCGGGAGAACTAGCTGGTGCTCGTTCTGGGGGTTCCTTCTCCACAACGCTTCCTCCATCACGAAGTACTGGCAGGCCTTTCGAACAAATCGTTCGAATTCGGTTTGAGACAGATCGTCCGGTCGAACCTTGTCGCCAAGGAATGCTCGGATCCGGTCCAACTCAGCGTCTTGCTTGTCCTGTTTGTCGCTTCTGGGGATCTCGTAGATCTGATCGTCGATCATGTTAACGAAGACGCTAACCGGCGGCTGGTGTCTCGCTTCTTCGGCCCGGAGATGATTCATCTCGACCATCCGGCTAACCGGAACTCCAGCTATTTTTATTCGTGCCGCCGGGATCGTCTCGAGAAGGGATGTCCGGGGCGTTCTCTGCCAGTTCATGACGTGAACCGTGAATCTGCACGCGCGGTCGATCCATTCCTCAACATTGTCGTCCTCTTCTGGATCCTCGGGGGCTGGTTTCCGTCGAGACAACCCGTCCGGTACCACGTGTCGTTTCCCCGGAGTGTGTTGGAGTTTGAAATCGAACAGGAGAATGGCGGCTATCCAACGGTTGATCGTTGCATTGGGCTGGATATCGGGGTTGTTCAACATCCCTTTTATGTACTTGGCGTCGACCCGGACCAGTAGTTTCTTTATCCCGACAAGGTACATTCGGTACGCTTTTAGTGCCCTGAACAGGCCGTATAGCTCGAGTTTTGCTTGTGAGTAGCGTGATTCTCGTTCGTTCCAGGTGGTCGATCCGAATCTGGACGGGTATTCTTTCCCGTCTTCTCCTAGCTGGAGCAGAACATATCCAGCTCCTCTAAAGGAGGAGTCGACGTCCATGATGCATTGCCTTCCGGATGCGTAGTCGATTTGCCGCAACGCCGGGGAATTTATGAGAAGGAGTTTCAGCGCTTCTTGCGCCGCTATTTCATCCTCGAGGAACTGGAACGGGGCGTCTTTCCGTAGCAGCCTGGTGAGCGGAATGGAGATGTCGGCAAAATCTTTCATGAAAATCCGCATGAGACCGAGCGTCCCTAGGAAGGCCCTGACGTCCGTCAGGTCTTCGCATGGAGGCCAGTCGCGGATCTTTTGGACCTTGCTCTCATCCGGAGTCCTGCCTTCGTAGCTGCAAACGTGTCCGACGACCTTTATCCTGGGGACTGCGAAGAAGGATTTCTTCGCATTGAAGGTTCCTCCAGTGTGCCGGATGCGTTGTAGGATTCGGTTTATCGTCTCCATGTGTTCCCAGATGAACCGTCGTATTCCCTTATTTTCGGGGATGGTTTCATAGGAGCCATCAGGCAGGAGATAGAACGTCTCTGGTCCTTTCACGGGCGTGTCGTCCACGAATGGCTGCGTATATTTCGGGATCTCGTCCTGGAGGATGAAATTCACATCTCCTTGTTGGATCTGAACCGAGTTCGTATACCCTTGTGGCAGCCGGGTGAGACGAAGCGTCCCGAAAGGTCCTTGGAACGTGGTGTAGTCCCGCGACGCGATATCCAGGAGTCGATGATCAAATCCGACGAAAAGGTCGAACATCCCATACACCGCTCTCCCTCCGAATGACTCGGCGTAAACTTCGACGATTGGAGGGCATCCCGCGTCTTTTATGACTACCCCGTTTAGCGGCTGAAGATTGTGGACGAGTCGCAGCGAGCCGTTCGATTTCGGCACCACAAACCAGTTCGTCCGATAAGACGAGCTCGATGGTTCGTAGACCCTGGTCTTCATTTTCCCGCGGATTATCTCCACAACCTCGTCCCGGATCCCCGGAGGTATCAGTATGTTCCGCTCCTGCCAAGGGGTGTGGGCGAGCACCGGAATTTTCACCGGTTCGAAGTAGTCTTCTCGGAAATGCCCTCTTTCGGTCTCGTCCCATGCGAACACCATTTCGTGGTTCAGGATGACCTCGTGAACAAGCTTCTCTTCTTCGGGAAGCAGAAACCCGTCTTTGTTTGTCTCCATTTCGCGCACCCGATCCAGAGTGTATCGTTCTCCCGCTCGGAGCTCCCCCGGATTTGGGTTCAACTTGGGCATGTCCTCCAAAGGATCCGACGGGAAGTGACGAACTATCCGGAACTCCTCTGGTAGCGTCGCCGGCACCGAGTGGACTCGATCCGCCACTGGTTTGTATTTCTTCTTCGGCTTCTTCTTTTTCTTCTCCGTCGATCCTTCGGCAGTCGCTTTGACCCAGACATGGATCGTCTCATCGTAGTTGTACATTTGTTCGAGGCAATACGCCAGGTATCGCGGGGATATCTCCCATTGTATAGTTTGGTCGGAAATGAATATGGGCCTGCAATCCGTGGTGTTCGTGCCCGATGGTGCGTATAATACCATCAGGGAAGTAAGTCGTGATAGCGAGAAACCCGGCGTCTCGCTCTTGTTCGTACCTTTCGCAGGGGTGTTTTCGTGTTCCTTGTCCTTGTCCTTTATTTCCCAGTAGTTCGTTGATACTGCGACTGCCGGCGGAGAGCGCGGCGCTTCTTCGCCCTCTCTCAGGCAAAATCCGCCCTGTCGATCTCTATTATCGTGAACGGGTTTGTTTCGACAAATGCATCGGGGTTCCGCAGAGGTTTCATCCGAGTGGGGACCGATAAGACCTTCCCGGTGTTCGGGCAAGTGAGTGTGAGCTCCTGCGACCCGTCGGCTCGGTCCTTGGTATGACACTCCGTGAATCGGAAGAACAGTCTCCCCATTAGGACATCGAATGGAGCCCCGTCCACGACGTGGACCTGGAGGAGAACGTCTATCTCTCCCACCGAGAATTTCAGGTTCTCGACGACTCCGGCCGTTGTTGAATGCCCAGAGTCCGCCGACTCCATCGTAAGGACTTTATCCGGTGAGAGGGCTACCCCCAAGTCCTGCCATACGTCTCGATTCATGGCTACGATCTCCGACCCCTGGTCGAGGGTGCATGTTACGGAACGGGCGTCGTTCACGAAGAAATCAAGGACGCGAAGCGAGTCGATAGATGACGCCGTGAGGAGCATGCTCCTTGTTCTGCCTACACCGTAATTCATGACGAGAGCCTCCTTTTCTGCGTAAGTCCCGGTTTCAACCGTGGGAATATGTTTGGTGGCTGTGTTGTCGCGGTACCATTTTCGGATCTCTGGTGCGAGAGCACATAACTCCTCGTTGGTTATGGTGACTTCAGCCGCTAGAGCCCTTTCGAGCACCCTTTTGACGAGCGCCGGGTTCTCCACTGGTGCCTGGTATTTAAAGGCCGGCGGCTGAGGTGGATGAGACTGAGTGTCTCCTGGAGGTGGTGGTGGTTTCGCCGCCTTCTTCGGCTCCTCCTGCTGCCGTTGGGGTTCGTCCGCGATTTTCTGCGCACCTCGAGGAGGTCCCTTCTTCTGGATGACCACTTCCAGTTTCCCTTTCTTGGGTCTTTCCTGAACCCAGACACTCCCGTACTCGTCCTGGTAGGATTCCACTGCCGGGGTCGCAAATTGAACTGGTCCTCCCTTCTTCGGCCTTTCCTGGATCCAGACTCTTCCTTCCTCATCTTCGTAAGAGTCCACGGCCGGGTTGGCTGTCTGCCCGAAACTCATCGTCTGGACCGGTTCACAGCTCGTGTATGACATCGCCGCCACCGTATGAGGAGGCTGGTCTCTCTTGAAGATCTGAGCCTGAGCTTGTGGCGGAGGTTGCGGCTGTGCTGCCGCCGGGGGCGCCGAGTTCTCTTGGAACCATCTGTCAAATTTCTCGGCAAGATTCCGTCCCGGTGAGTTCCTAGGTAAGAAGCGACCATTTGGGAGGACGAGCCTGTTATCCGTGTTTCGGAAGCATTTTCCGGATCGGATGTAGTCTGCCGTGACGTTACATTCACGGAGGAAATGACCCGTCTCGGAGCAGAATCCGCATTCGCCTGGGCGGAACATGGTGCCTCCTCCGGGTCCGTCTCGAGGCGGCCATGGTTGGCGCGGCGGATAGCCTCCCTGCTGCTGAGGATAACTGTTGTCTCTCGCGCCGTATGGCCCTTGGTACGTCCCTCCTCCTTGCGGGGGGTACCGCGGCCTCGGTGGAACGGTCTCGAGAGCCGTAGCTTGGTAGATCGGATATGTCCGCTGGGGCGGGCCGATTTGCATTCCTCTATTAACGGCTTGCGTGAGCGTCTGCATATCGACGTGGTACCGCTGGTTCATTTTGGCGATGGTATCGCTAAGCTCCACCATCTCCTTTTTGATGAACACAGTGTCTGCCGATTTGCCGACCTCTGATTCCGGGGCGTCGAGGATGTATTGTCCCGCCTCGATCATGTCCTCTATTTCTCGTGGCATTCCCGACGGGTGTGCCGGTTTAAGAATCTCCATCCGACGGACGATGCTCGCTTGGAAGTCCTCGTGCAGCCCTTTCGGGAACATTTTCTTCGACTCTAGTTCCGACATTCGGCCCTCTCTCACGAGATGATCCGTGATGGTTCGGAATTTGCGGCAGTATTCGGCGAAGTCGTCTTTCGAAGTGATCCGCTTCGAGACGCCGGTGGAGATGAACGCGTCCAGATCATTCGACGAGAAGATCGCGCTCCCGTCCGATCCCGGGTACAATTTCTCGACCTCTTTCTTGAAACTGGCCCAGGTCATCTGGTTTCCGTCTCCCAGCAAGACTCCTTTCCAAAGGAGCTCGTCGTTCCGGTCGATGTATCGGAAGGCGATTTTCATCTTCTCTGCATCGGTCTGTCGATCACAGGTCTCCGCGACCTCTTCGATGTCCTCCCAGTATCGTTTAAGGCTAAGCGCCTTGCCATCGAATTCCGGTGCCCCGCGGGCGGTCCTTCCGGGAAGTGTTTTGGACATCCTCTTTCGGACAGGGGGTTGTGTTTCCGTAACCGGTTCTGTGGTTGAGTCTGTTAAGGTGGACTCGGTGGATAGGGTATTTGATTGGTCCGAACTGCTGGGGACCGAGTCGAGAGAAGATTCTGGCGTAAGAGAGGTGGGTGGCGTTTCTGGGGATGAGTTAAGGGAAGTGAGAGGCGATTCCTCTATGAGGGGTGGGTCGACGAAAGGAGATGTAGCGCGTGCTGCGGTAGAGGCCGATGCTACGGGATTGGTTTCGGCGAGGTTTACTTCTTGGAAGAGGTTCCTCGAAGCTCGGGTTAAGCGAACTGGGGTCCGTAACGGTTTGGGCGTATCGGCACTCTGTCTGGCGGAAACGAGACTTCGTTTCCATCTAAAATCCACTATAAACCCCCCTCGCGGTGGGCTCCAGTTGTGATAAGGACCGCGGTGTCGGTATCGAAAGATATATGATTCAAATTCGACTATGTTCGTCCTCTAGAGGGGAAGATATAGTCGAATGATAGAGCGGAAGGTCGGTGCGCGAATCGGCCTTGTATGAGTGATAGGTGTGTGTGTGTGTGTGTGAACGGGGATCGTGGAGACCGTTCGTCTCCTGGGTGTGGACGTGTGCGGAGGACCTGTTGTTAGTGAAAACGGTAAAGAAGGTGTGAATGGCTAAACCTGGCTCCCCGTACGAGAGTACTGGAACCCTAAATGTGTTGCCCTGCCTGCTTTCCTTCGTGCGCTCTTCCCCTTAGAACCAGCGCTGGAGATGCGATGTGTGTCGCACAGACGATGACACTGACGTCGTTCGGTCGACGGCGAGACAGTTGGTCTTGTTGGCTATGGACGGCGATTTATATGTGATGGCTTCTCTCCGGGCCTGTTTTCTACAGAGCGAGGCTCGCGAGAACGGTGATCCTAATCGAGGAAGCCTGGGATGGTGACACCGGGTCCGGTGAGGAGGGACCCTGCTGATGGAGGTGTGAGAGGTGAGACACCGATGAACGAGCGAATGTAAGATGTGTGGCCTGCCTCCGGCAGTGGGTGAGGAGGAGGGTGCATGAGAGGTACGAAGTCGGGGAAGGCTGGGAGTACCCCTTAGATTGAGCTGAGAACGGTACAGAAAGTGAGGAAAATGCCCCGAAAGCTACTTCTGCAGGCCAGAAGGTACTGACTACTCCTACTAACTGCGCTCCCTTTTATACCTCCTCAACAACTTCCCACGTTTCCAGAGGTGCCATGCGGGTGGCAGGTGTTTCCAGGGGGCAGGGGACGTCATGAGGTGTTTCGAGGTGCATATATATGACAGGAGAACAGACACCTCTGCTGAGGAGACCGATTGTCTCTGGGTGCGCACAAGGCGCGGTGAGGCCAGACAACCTCGGAATACGTCTGGGGCTCCAGGCACGGCTGGTAATTGCGTCGGTGGGTGCTCGAGTGCTCCGCAAGGGGGAGAGACGGACAGTCTCCTCTCGGCTAGTCGATGCGTCATGTGAAGTGGGGGAAGGGCTGTGTCGGGATATCCTCTGCCTCGTCCGATGGGTCGGCGTCAGGCACGCGGTAGGTCCGTCCGGTGTGGGAGAGCGTCCGAGAACGGAGACGAGGGAACATCGTCCAGGCGCCAGACCGGTCGTATCCTGTTGGTCGACACCGGGTAGCGACGAGTGCAGTCCGAGCGGTACGAGGAGCGCCGGTTCGTTGGATGCAGGAGGTCACGTCGTAGCAAGAACCCGTGGATCGTGGCGTACGGGTCGTATCCGTGTGATGATGATGCAGGAGCGAGCCCAGAATGGCGGGGGAGACGATGCGGATGTGGGGAGAGCAGTGGTCTCGTTCGGAAGCTGCTTCCGGTAACGTAGAATCCCATTTAGGAAGATCCGTCGCGTACGTCCGAGCTCGTCCCGTTACTCGTGCAGATGGTTCGCAGGGGCCATGAGGCGACGAGCGATGCGTAGCACGCTCGGAGACCTCACAGCGCACAACCGCCTCTGCCAGCTGCGGTTTCTGGCAACATATGTGGAAGGGATGGGACTGGAAGACCTCGAAGGATGCGAGCACTTTTTTTTGCGCTCAAATGGGTTGGCAAAGTTGTGTCGGTACGCAAACCGGTTCCACCGCCAGCAGGAGATCGCCACCTACGCGAAGCATTTCAACAGCTTTGAGACTTACGCGAACTTGAGTGAGTACCTTGCTGTTTAAGGAAAGCTCCGGGACTGCCATCGGGCAGGTAAATTCTTGTGCAACAACTATCGGCAGGCGCTGAGCATCCTGAAGACAGAGGCGCCACTACAAATGTGGATGCGCCAGGAGGGGATTGACAGCATTGAGCGGTTCCACAAGTGGTTGGGGGAGGAGAGGAGTTACCTCGAAGGGCTGAAGGGAGCCACCAAGACCAACGAGGAGACATTGGAGATGGAATATGTGCAGAAGCTGGTGAACTTGAGTGCGAGCCAGTACGTCATGGAGGATTGCTGCGAAATGGGCTAACGGGGTTGTCTATAGGGCCAGGTTTCAAGTGGCGACGGTGGAAGCAAGACACGCAAGGGGAGGGGAAGGAACGTACACACCTGGTGTGTCGAAGGAGGATCGGGCGAGACGTCTGGCGGAGGAGAAGATGGGGAAGGATTTGGAGCGGGTGGAGGAGCTGGAGAAGATACTCAACATTGCGGAGCGTTGGACGACCAAGTCTGAACGATGGACGGCGACGGTAGGCGCTATCAAGAAGGGCAAGTACAGCCTCACGCTGGATGCACTGGAGCTACTAATCATGGAGCGCATTTTCGAGCTAACTAAAATGAATCAGTCACAGACAGGTGAGCATCGCAAGACATTGCTGACGCCAGGCAGTGCTGACCGATTTGCAGGGTATAAGATGCGCAAGCACATTGCGAAGGCTCTGCAAGCACGCTCGAAGGCTGTAAAGAACATGATCGAGCACTATAACGATGCCGCCGCCGCGCTCAATCCCCTGATGCCGAGGCTCAGCTGGGAGCAGGTGGTCGAATACGTGTTCTTGGTCGACTTCGACATCCTGCGGGATACGCGCTCGGAGGTCCAGTCGAAGCTATGGATGCGCCCAGCTTATTGGCTGGCAATGGATCACTACTTCAATATTCTGCGTGCACATGAAGAAATCAAGCGGCTGAATGTCGAGATCCGTCGGGTGGTCACCTGGATCCGCGATGAGAACCAATTCCTTCGCAAGATGGAGGTGATTCTGCGGGATGGGGAGGGGAAATCGGAGAAGGAGAAAGAGGACGACGAGCACATGGCAGTGCAGGTGCGCTGGTATCAGGAACGCCGCGGGCGCTTCAATGTGGGCCATATGCAACGCTTCTGCGAGCTGGCTCATACGCCGGGCTTCACAGGCTCACTGACATGTGGGGTGGCAGTGGAGCATGAGGAGCTGCAGGAGCGACTGCGGGAGCTGTGTGCAGAACTGGCGCGTGACAGTGCGGATGACGAGATGGAGGTGGACGAGGAGGGTGGCAGAGAGGAGAATGGCCCGAACGACATGAACATGGGGGGAAGGGACGAGGAGGATGAGGGAGACAACACTAGGGAGGAGGCTGTGTCAGGCCTCCTCTATCAGATCTCTATGCTTGCGGTTGACGGAGGTCTGCGCGCCAACAATGAGGAGTAGTGGTTTTTTTTTGCACATGTATTTCCGTCTTTTTATTGGGTCACTTTGTAGAACGTGAATATGAGAAATTTCCTTTTTGGGTAGTACCAACTCCCGACGTGCCGACACGTCGGACTTATGTAATACACTGGCCTGAAAAGCTCTAAGTCCCTAGCAGCATATCTGCAGCATTCCCTGGAGCATATCGGTAGCATATTCTGCAGCATAATTGCAGCATATTCTGCAGCATGGGGGAATCAATTGGATCTCTCTCTAACTAATGCAGACAGTCACACAGGTATGGCCACTCTAAGCAGAGTGCAGATTTGGTATCTATAGGTGCCCAGAACACGTCTGCATTTGAAGAAATTAGCGGTGTGGAATTATGAGAATATACTGCTCGTGCGTACTAACCCTCAATTTTTCTATGTTTCTCATCACCCGCAGTGCTCCATCGCAGTTGTCGAAGATTTACTGCCAGAACCATGGAATAGCGACATTCTTTCACCTTTGCCGAATGGCATTCTCTCGGTAAACTCAAATTACACACTGATACAATGGTTGGTCTCCTGGGCTCAGTCACAACGACACTCGAACAATTACTTTGACAATTTAAACAGGTGTTGTGCCCCCAGTTTGCTACAAAAGAGCTTCCATCAGAGGCAGCAGCTTGAGGCCGGTGTCAAGCAAAGAAGGCGGCGCAGGGCAAAGGGAAGGCAAAGGCGACTACTACAGCTAGGGTGGCCCCAAAGATAAAGGAGTATAATCTCGAGACGTACAAACTTCACAGGCTCAGAGATTATCCTATTTATGTTCCGTGGATGGGAACAACTGAATCATATTCCACCCAACCGGTACAACATTTTGATTCTATGTGCTTTACAATATTAATTTATCTTCTCAGGGAGAGCTCGAACATTGTCGCGTCAAATGATACTATGCTCGTACCAACAAAAATCATGCTGTTAGACAGATAACACAGCTTGAACAGCGGGAGACAGCGCTCTTGTGCATTGCTTTGCGTGCATGCTCCAGTGCCCAACGCAAAGTCAACCCTATGACTGCCACCCCAGTTCCACAAAACCACAAGCGTAACTTGCGAAACCGTGAGACTTATATTTCTTTCACCGAATCTGAGTCTCTCCCCTATACCATATCTGACAAGCATCACCACATATCACCATCACACAACTTCCCTTTGCACTTGACCGCTTGGCTGGCAAAAAATCGAGATGATCCAGCTATAAAGGTAAGTTTGTTGATGCTGAAACGGTGCACTTCTTATATGACTAGGAATAGCTAATTGATAGGTATTGCGAACAAACACCCAAAACAACCAACCAAAAACAGTCTACCTCCAAAGATCTAAGTGCTTATCTTTGTGAGTTCGGGTCTGGGCCGTAGTATGCGACCAGCAGGTTTGAACAAACACAAGTTTGATTTATAGGCTTCTAACAACACACTCTACAATGTACTAGCAATATGCAACTGCCAATAACAACACTGCTAGGAATCTAGGGATGGTCCGGGGGTGGTGGATACAAGATCGCTGGACTGCTAGGTCGAGAACACCAGGGCAGAGGTTTGTAGGTTTGTGAAAATCCTCGCCTTAGGCAACCTAAGGACTACTGAGGCTAACTCCAAATGACTTCAAGTCTCAAACGGCAAGACTCTCCTTGACCGCCGACCTATTCCTTAACCAAGAACAGGAACCTTTCCGCTTTTATCGGCACTAGCTCACTACAAGTGTCCAGCTAGTGACCCAACACACTACGACAGAGCTTTTGTCTATATCGGGGTGAAGGCGAAGTAACTGACAAGTTATAGCCAAACTAGAGATGGGGGCACCTAGTCTGTCTTCTTAGTGGGCTCAAGCCAACACACAATCCACCTAGCAAGCGATCCAACACACTACGGCAGAGCTTCTGTCTTGTTGGGGTGAAGGCAAAGTCACTAGCGCAAACGGCAGCTGGGTCTCGAAGAGAACACCCTTGTTTTATATATGGAGGTCTAGGACCAACAACACGAAATCCTCAACTTAGTCACTCAATGTTTCCAGAGTCCACAGTCTACTGATTCCAATATAAAGGCTAATACAAGTGAAGTTCGGTATCAACCTCCACTAGCAGCCTGAGCCCACTACACGTCTATCCCGGCTGACATCGGAATTCTAATGTTTTCCAATGAATTCCGAAGAGCCGTATAATCATTGGATTCCGAAAGGAAAACTTGGCAAATCCACTGGTTTCCATCAAATCCTCTGAACTTCCAGTGGAAATGATGCATCAATGCCGGCCATATCAGCTGATGCCATCTGAGTCCATCGGAATCCAATGAATATACACCCCATAGAATTCCGATGTCAGCCAGGATAGCAGTGTAGCACCAGCTTCGTCCAAAGTCTGGGGCATAATGTTCTTAGACCCTAGTCTGTTCTGCACTCCCTTTTATACTACTAGGTTCAAGTTAGATGTGAAAAGAGAGCTGAATAATACAATAAGCAATATTAAATGATGAGAAATATGGTCAGCCAATGAGACGACTGCTGTTTGGTTTTGGGTCTGGTTTGGTATATGCCAGGTCAGCCTCGCTGACCAGCTAGTGTTCAACCGTGGGTGTATCAACTGATCCTCAGCCCTCCGTCTATGCTGAGCACCACTTCCAGACCAACCAGCAATGTAGCTGGTGGTCTAGGTCATCTCTACTCTGTCAGAACGTCAATCTATTACATCTAGGTGACGCAGTGTTGCGACCGACATCAAATGGTCATAGCTCGTTGGTCAGAACATCAGTCAGACCTCCGGTTATTGGTACAGCCTGGACGATCATCCCTAGCTCTGTTCCAATAGCCTGCTTGCTATTCTGTTTGCCCTAGCTGCCCAGATTGGGCCCTAGCCTTGTGTTGCTTCATCTCTTATGTTGTGGTATGTCTTTGTCAATGCCCTAGCCGGTCACTAGTCGGGTTTTTCCGCCTATTGCCGTCTAGTTGCTTATCTGGAGATTAGATAGTACCACCGGGTCGCTAGTCGGGTTGTTCCGCCTATTGCCGTCTAGTTGCTTATCTAGAGATTAGATAGTACCACCGGGTCGCTAGTCGGGTTGTTCTGCCAATTGCCGTCTAGTTGCTTATCTAGAGATTAGATAGTACCACCGGTGTGCAGTGGAAAATAGTTTCCCCTGGTATTCTTTGGAATCGACGTTTGTTCAAAAGATACCAGGTGTTCGTTGTCCTCCAACAAATTGCCTTATTAAGGGTTTGGCGGTGAAAAACTCAAGGCTTATAAATTCTGCTTAGTCAAAACAAACACAACCAAACACGGCGGCAGTAAGCGGAATGGTAGATCGGCAGTTCTTTCAGCGGAGTTCGGTAAGCGGCAGCTAGTGTCAGTATCGGCGGCAGGTTTTTAAAATCACGCAAGCAATAAATGCAAACACGAGTAAATTTTCAGACTACCCGACAGACAGGGGGGGGGAAAAGTCTACTACTATAAAACTGGGGCCCTTTATATACTCCAGCAGGTGAGTCATCTTTTTCCGACTCATAGTGAGGCACCGGGTGTATGACTTGATGTGACTCAATGTGACTCAATGTGACTCCCATTTCGGTTCCGCACGTGACTCATTCCGGGCCAGCTATCCCTTCTTTTTCTATCCACCTATTTTTCTCACTATTCGCTCGGCGGATCTTCCAAGCATATTGCTCATACTTCAAGGCAAACATTTATCATGCATCACATCCGCGGCGAACAGAATAAAATGGCTGTCCCCAGCCACCCAGTACGAGCAATAGGCCAAAGGAGTGTGTAGATTTGGGTAGAGCGTAACAAGGAAAAGAGCGACAGGTATAGAGCACCAGTGGTGGCAAGTAATAGACGAGGTCGTTGTGCATGGAACGAAATCAGGGTGGTGTGTACGCGATATTGTAACTAAAGGTCGGCGGATAGCAAATTCTCGAACATTTTTGCGATAATATCCCTACTTTCTGATGCAGCACCCAAAGAGGCGGCGAATCCACCCGGCGATTCCCCGTGCAGGGTCAGAGGGGCGGGGCAAGAAAGGAGGCAGTGAACGCGCAAACAGCGATCCCAACTTCTGAACATGGTACCAGATCCGGATAGCCCTAGTGGTGGGATAGAAGTAGTGCGCTGAAAGCTTCAGCCACGTCCGCTGCTCGGTCTCCGAGTTGGTGCACATGATATACACCGTTTCCGTCGGGGGTTCTTTACTGAAAAAGGTCATCTCGTGAGTCCTCCCCACCTGACTCGTCACCTTCCAAAACCCCGTCATTAGTCCGAAGCATTCGAGGTGCTCGCCCACTTGCACCTGGTAGCGCGGCGCCACAGTGAGTTCGAACACCTTCTGCTGCCGAGCGAGTCCAACAAAGACAGAGATGGCGGGCACTGGGGTGATGTCCGGGCGACTGGCTACAGCTGTGGCGACTGCCTGATCCCGTCTTTTCCACGCCTCGAAGGCTTCCATCTCGATAATGAGCTCCTGTGTGGTATGCTGGGGCTCGCGGGGCCAGAGGTAGCAGAATTCGAAAATACGTGGAGGGTAATCGGGCCTCGCGAGGTGGTGACGCCGGTAAAGTGGGGTGGAGACAAGGTCGGAGGCGCTAGGAAGATCGGTGTAACGGTCGGCAGTGGCAAACACGGACTCGTAAGCCAGGCGAAGACGGACTTCCCGTGTGATGTCGGCGATCTCATCGTCTGCGAACGACCAGTGGGAATGTTCTGCCTCGTCGGTGATGCAAGAGGCTGAATACAAGGTGGGCACTCCCGAATAAAGCGAAGGCGAGTCTGACTCTCCGGGAATTTCAAGGGACGACCTCGCCGCAAGGGTAGAAGGACTGTTCTCCAAAGGGGTACCAGGGGTATGGATCTCATGCGCATCGGCAGCATCCCGATGAACATACTGGTGACCGATAGAGACATCGCCCTGCGCACGCACGAATTGTCATGACGGTCATAACGAAGGCATAATGCATAACATAAGCAGCTCACAATGCGACTAGTTCCCAAGTCACCCGGTCGAAAGTCTTTGTCGTTGTGGGGTTGGATCCCCATTTCCAAATCGTAGTGGGGGTTGTTCATAATTTGTGGCTGCACAAGGGTAGTTGGCGAAAAAGCTGTCTTGGAACAGAGAATGACAAGGCAGTAGAAAAAGGCGAGCACCCCTGCGAATTTCTGGACCACAGGCTTTTACATGTTCCAGCCTAGTCTGCTTCGAATTTTTAAGCTTCAGTTTAACGTCTGCCGCGGCAAGTTGTCAGCATCGTCCTTTCCTATCTAGGCCATCCCTGCAGGATAGCGATGATACTCCTCTTTTGGAAGGACAGGAAGAAGTACTACTGCCAATCATCTTCAGACGAGCTTAACATGACTTCATCATCTTCCAAATCTGACTCGGTCGCTTCTATTCCCAGATCATTTTCCCTCATGAACCAATGGTCGCGGGTTATATACGGTAGCAGACGAAATGCAGCGGTGGGATTGCGGCGAAACAATGTCCCGTCCAATTCTCGCAAGATATAAGCTCCTCCTTGATTCTTTCTCTCCACCTCATAAGGCCCAAAATAGCGATCATCTGTCTTCTTCCGTGCACTGACTTCCACTTCAATTCCCACATTTCGCACTAACACCAGTTCGCCTTTACCATACTCACTCTTCTGCAGCTTCTTAACGAACCGTCTTTCAAATTGTTCTTTTGATCGGAAACGGGCTTTTCGCAAGGTGACGATTGCCCGTTGGATATCGCGAGGGTGCTTCGAAAGTTGGCGAATATGGAGAGTGAGTAGTTCGGCCGTAGTCATCCCTTTTCTGAATCCACTCACCAGGAAGGTTGCTTCTGCTAAATCAAACGGCAAGAGTGGGTCTGTGCCATAGAGTAATTGGTATGGGGAAAACCCAGTCACTCGACTCACGGTAACTCGATCTGCCAAAAGTGCGGCATCCAACTTGGTGGGCCAGATCTCAATTTTTCCCCCGCATGCCTTAGTAATAGCTTCTCGTAAGGTGAAATGTCCCTGTTCCACAACCCCATTTGCATGTTTATTATAGGGTGTGATTTTCACATGCGGAATAGTCATTCGTTTCATCAGTACCTTGAACCCTGCTTTCACCTCGGATCCATTGTCAGTGACGACTTTCCGCCGGCACCCGTATCGACAATATATATGGGTCCAGAAGAAATTGGCCAGGTCTTCGGCCTTCTTGGTCTTCAATGCTTGGGCTTCACACGTGCCAGACAAGTCATCACGTGCTGCCACGATCATGTGATACCCCGATGAAGATTCCGGCATCATCATAATGTCTATATAGACCGTTTGAAAAAGCGCAACTGGTGTAGCAACCGTCAGTGGAATTTCCAGCTTCTTAGTGCTTCGTACTTGGCATCGATGACACGACGCAACATGATGTTGGATGTCATTGTACAGTTTTGGCCAGTAGAAGCGTATCTTCAATATTTCCCAAGCCGGTTGCACTCCTCGGTGCCCCAGGTCATCGTGCACTTGATTCAATATTTGTAGCCGTTTCTGTGGATCCAGGATAACTTTCAAAGGTGGTCCTGTCTTATTTCGGCGCAGCATTTGCCCCTTGTGAATCATATATCTCATGGCTTGTTGAATAAAGCGCGCATGCTTCTGAGGTTTATCAAATACTGGTGCTTCCAGTGTAGTGAGAAACCTTAACACGTCTCGCAAGAACTGTTCCTGCCCCGTTCGATTCAATAGCGCCAGAGGCCAGGATTCTGTCTTTCTTGTGTTCGGCTCCAGTCCTCCCACGTACAAGGCTATCTCGTCAAGCCATGCGTCATCGTCACTGATAATATCTTCTCCTTCTACTGGCTCACGCCGGGACAGTGCATCTGGCCCTTGGAATTTTGTGGCGGGGACGTGTATTAGCGCAAAATGAAACATGAGTATGCCTTGTATCCACCGGTTCACCGCCGCGTCAGGTTGCAGGTCCGGGTTGTTGAGTAGGCCCTGGATATATTTGGCATCTACCTCTACTGTTAAATTCTTAACTCCAATAATGTATAGACGCCAATGTCGAAGAGCCCGATAAAGCCCGAACAATTCAAGCTTGGGCTGAGAATATCTTGATTCCCGTTCGCTCATGGGTACCGATCCATACCTGGCCGGTCTACGACAACCAGAAGCATCTTTCTGGGCTAGGATCATTCCAGCTGCAACCCGGCTTGAGTCGACTGACAAAATGACCGCCTCCTCGCTTTCATAGTCAATCGGTCTTAAGGCTGGAGCACTTCCCACCAACTGTTTTATTCGAGCGAAGGCCCATTCCCGTCGTTCATTCCAGTCGAATTCTTGATTTCGTCGGTACAGTTCTGTGAGGGGTCTGATAATGTCTGAATAGTTGGGTATCCAAATACGTACAGTCCCACTTAATCCCAGAAATCGACGTACTTCTTGTGGGCTGGCCAAGGCTGGCCAGTCCAGAATAGTAGATACTTTCTTTGTGTCCGGGGTGCGTCCCTCTGGTGAGCACACCTGACCCACAATCAAAGCTTCGTGTCGACAACATTGGACTTTGGTGGCTGAGAAGGTAGCCCCAGCACTTTTAACTTTATGCATTACGCGATGCACATCCTGCACATGTTCCCATATGAATTGACGAATTCCTGTGTTTTCAACCAGTCGTTCAGGCTGCCCTTGACTATCAAGATAGGATGAAGCTGGTCCTTTTATCGGGAGATCGTCAATAAAGATGTTAGCAACATGAGGGATCTCATCCCGCAGTATGAACACCATACACTTTTGAAACTCCGCGGGTGAGTTGGTGTACCCTGTGGGCATGGAAGTAATTCTCAATAGTCCCAGGGGAGTCATAAAAGCGGTCATATCTCTGCTTTCCGGCTCCATTCGCCAAGCGTCAAACCCCCAGTACAAGTCGAATACCGTGTAACATTGCCGACCCGCAAATCCTTCCACAAAATCATCTACTATGGGTAACATTCCCGCATCTCGAACCGAAACTTTATTAAGGGGCTGTAGGTCATGCACAATCCGGAGTTTTCCGTTTTTCTTCAGTACACAAAACCAACGAGAGCGATAAGACGACTGGCACATCTCGTAGACCCCGGCCTCTATTTTGAGTTTCAAACATCAATGACTTTCTGCAGGATTCCCGGTGGAATCGGAATATTTTCATACTCCCACGGAGTGTGAGGAACCGTGGCTATTTTGTACGGCGAGAAATAATCGTCCCTGAACGTCCCTCTCTCTGAGTCCTCAAAAGCTAATGCATTCTGATTGAGTTCCATGATACGAACAAATATTTTCTCCTCTCCCAAGTTGAGAAAACCCATCACAATTCAGGTTAAGGGTCTCCAGTCGTTCCTTGTTTAGCCTAGCCGTAGGTTGAAAAGGCGGTGGATGTGCTTCCAACTCAGGCAGTGTTTGCATGGGGTCCTCGGGAATACAACGCCGCACTTCATATTCGGGTGAGAAGGTTGTAGAAACTGGACGTATCTTTTTGTCAACCCGTTTGTACATGGTCAATACCGTCCGTCCTTGGTCACCATCAATATGCTGTACTTCCACGGGCCAAAATTCGATACCGTCCGGCCTATCGTCCCAAATCATCTGTTGTTCGTAATTTTGGTCCACCGCATCACTTCGCCGAAACATAGTGAAAGACTGATATTCGTGCCCCAACTTATCATATAATGCTATGGGGTAGAACACGCTCTCATCATCCTCCTCAAGTTCCGCCAAGTCTCGCCTTAACTGATCCAAGTCCAAGGGTCTATTCGTCTTTTCTTGAGCCAGAGTTTCTAGGTACCGATGTGTCATCATACAGCTGTAAGCCGAACCCCTCGGTATCCGTAAATTCGTTCCCGAGAATGCCAGTATAACATCGGTGACATTGGAACATGCTCGAAGGTACTGATTATACATGGTGGTAGTACAATGATAGCGCCGCGCGATAGAAAGACAGAAGCAATTGTATGCCCGCAAAACCGAGGTCAGTGCGCAAAAGGTAGTGGTTACAACCGTGCCTCCCATGAGGGTGACGGTGCGGTGTCGCGATACTCCAGTCAATTCCGTATCTGCATCTTGTAGTAGGATAACTTCTTCTGGGACATCTTGTTGGTGATCATCGTTCCGCGATCACTTCCTATTCATTACGCCCCACAGGATCAGCGCCGCGGCGAACAGAATAAATAGTAATGCACCCCTTTCGCACAATGGTGTCTTCATGGGTGTCGGATCAGAGCGTGAGCCCCAAGGCATTGGTGCCCGCGTCTGTGAGTGTGGGGCAGGAGACGGCGAGGTGTTTCCCGCAGCAGCGACACTGATCAGGGCCATGATGGTGGCACTCCTCATCCGAGCTCTCGTCTTCAGTGGCCGGGTACTGTAGTCCTCCGTACGAGCCATTGTCGCTAATGTCGCCTCCGTCCGACAGGCGCCCCTCGGCCTCAGAGTGTTCGTAAACTTGGTCTGCCGAGAAGGTGCGATGATGCGTGGAAACGTTGTCCGGATCTTCCAGCAGGTCCCAATAATTCGTTTCGCCCTCGGGGTAGTTGAAATCCAAATATCCGGCGTTAAGAACATGCGAAACCACGTATTCGTTACGAAGTCGAATGGAAAGCAGCTCGTGCAGCTTGTCGGCCAAATGAACGCGTCCGTTCCACTGCAGAATGGACCAGATGGTTTGCATCTTAGCCACCTCCAGGTCGAACAGCAGTGGGTGATGGAGGTAGCGCGACGGAAAGAAACGCTGAAAGAAACAAAAGATGCGTAGATCAGCGCGCCGAAACGAATTCCCAACCCTGGAGTTGCTCACGTCGGTGACTCCGTATCGGTGCCAAACCATATCCTCCAGTCGTGAGCCGGTCTCCAGCAAGGCCAACCGGACTCCTGCCATCAAGCGCACAACATTATCGTCAGTAAGGCCGGTCGCTTTAACGGCTTCACGATTCAGCACTGTTTGCCGCAACGAGTCTCCAAAGAACTTACTTGTCTTCGGACTCTTGCGCTTCCTCGTCCCATCGCGGTCCTCCCCCTCTGCTGCTTCTCCATCTGACAACTTCCGCTTTGTCCCCACCTTCGGTCGCATTTCTGACCCTCCTCCTTCGACGCCCCGCTTTCCCGCATCCGCGCCAGATTCGAGAGTGCTAACAACTTGTCTTGCGGATCCCTCCTGCTCATAGCTCTGGCCGGCTTGGGTGGAACACTCTGCAGACACAGGAAGACGTGCGGTAATAGGAAGACTAAAATCGAGCGAAGTTGGCGCAGAGTTCCCGTGAGGGCTCTCGTTGGGAGTGTCCACAAAGAGCGATACTGAATATGGCGGAGGCGAGGGCGGGTGGTGCAAGTTGGTGACGCCTTCCGCCGCCATAGCAACATAATCCACAAATTTGCTGAGGGGGCCGTGAAGTGCGTGAAGTGCAGCGTTAGCGGGCTCGCTTCCCATTTCGTCCTCATGTTGCAGATGGGTCAGCCGGTGCGCGTTACATTCATAGGTCCAGCTCTGCAGCTCAAGTCGAATATGCTCCGAGCGAGGATCACGAGGGCCGAGCCTCGGGGAGAAGTCCGGTTGTGGAAACTCGGCAGCGGCCTCGGCGTCCTCACGGCTGTGGTCGCTTTCAAGATCGGAGGAGGAACGACTGCCCAGCAGGTATCGTTCATTCAACACCCTGCAAATTGCCAGGTCAATGATGTGTGCTGGATTGGGGCGGAAGGGTGGAAATAAGTCAAATTCCTCCACTGACCAGTCGGAAATCGCGGGGCTCCAGTCCCCTGGGGAGATTGATTCATAAAAATTCCGGATTTCGAGCTCCTCCGCCGTAAAATACTCGTTGTCCGCTTGATACGCGTCGTGGTCGTCATTGTCGTAGGGCATAAGAGGCTCAGGAGACGACGACTCCAGAGAAGCTGAGGCCGAGCTCGACCACGTGTCGCGAGTAATCACATTCCCAGAGCGCGGATTGAAATGAAGGGCGACCGGTGGACGCTGTGCGCGCTGAAGGATGGCAATAGGGCGATGAGCACGAGCACGAGTGTAGCCACGTGTCTCACGAATCAAGCGAGGGTAAGGGGAATCAGCCCGGACCGGATCTGCTGCTTCTCTCTCTTCTGTTTCCAGCCGCCTTATTCCATCCTCGATCTCCCTCAGCTCGTCAACTGCGGCATGTTCCACCCGTAGTCCTGCCGCCAACGCTCTCAACCCATCGGCAGCCTCATGCTCCAACATATCAACAACGCTCCGAAATTCCTTCTTGTTCTCGGGCGCATCAAATGCAGTTGTAAAATCTTTGAAAGCTTTGCGTACTTCCTCGGCTTTTTGGGTTTCGGTTAATAAATCCTGAAAACATCCCGCTGTCGGCAACTCACCCTCGTCTGGCAATGATTCCTCGCCAACCTTCTCTGCCAACGTATCACTTCCAACTGCCGTGCCGGACTCCGGACTCCTGTTGTTCTCCGAAGGCTCGGTGGTCCTGAAGAGCAGGCAGTCCCAGGGTGCATGAGGATGAATTTCGAAACACAGCTGACAGATTCCCAAGTCGACGTCTACCGATTCCGAATCCGAGCTACTATCTGCGATGGAAACAAGGTCAGGCAGGCTGTCGTTATCAGAGTCTGCAGAAAACAGCTCGTCCCCGCTCAGCCGAAGACTCTCGCATGCGCGCCGGTAAATGTCACGAGCCATGGTCGCTTCGAAGCGCGCGCCGTGTGGCCCCATAATGATTGCAGAAAAAGGAGAACAAGCGCGCCCATATAGCAGGGTTCCCGGGTCTTCAATGAGTTCTTCGGGCGACACAGACGTCTGGGACTCCCTCATAACGGCATCTGCAGTCGCTACTTTGAATTGGCCCGGGCCGGTCGCGACACGGTGGCTAAGTGGGATCATGAGTGGCGCTTGCGTTGTCGCATGAACTGGGTAGCTAAGAGGTGTCTGCCCGTCAATTGTGGGCAACGTCGCCATGGCTGCGCTCAGGCGGTTGTCCGACGGATAACACAACTCCAAGTCCCAGATGCGATGAGGGTCATCGGGAGTAGAAACATGAAAGGTAAACTCGTGACATGACATGGTGAAGGGCTGACCAGTTTTATGGTCGCGAAAAATGCGGAAAACATTGAATCCGACGCTACAATGCAAGCGCTGGCCGTTGGGTAGAACTACGCTCCCGTAGTATTCCGACTGTGGGGCTGCCGAGAACGTCGGGTCGACATCGAGAGGCATCCCTGCAGCATAATGCTGCCACTGACAATGAACAGACTCTTCCAGCGTAGCAATTGGACCGCTCGCATTCAAGGCCGCCACGGGCATCGGAGGGTCGCCGTACTGAGCGCGCGCGAGGTATTGGACCAGCCAATGTTGTAGTATAATAGTGCAAGATCCCGAGTGGACTCGGGGCTTGTTTTGCAAAATATGCCGAATGTTGTCGGGCGTGGGAAAATGGCCCAATTGCTATTGTGGCGGCTTTTCGGCATCCGTCGGTTAGCCTCGCTCAGCCTCGCTTTGGTCTGCATCAGTGCGGCAGCGCGGCAGTTTGCGTTTGACTGTAGATCACTCGGACTTTGAATTATGTAGCCCCAAATAGGGCCGGCCATCACCATGATCAGCTCGCAACCCATTTGGACTTTGGCATCACGCGGCTGTTTACTTGCGCACATAAATTGCAGCCCCTATCTAATTACTGCAGCTGCTTTCATTGAAGGCACGCTCGTTTACGCGGCCGCTCCCTGCTCTCACCGGAAGGCACACCACTACATAACAATGCGGTGATTAGTGTCAGAGCGTGGGAGAAAGTGAACGTATGTACTTCGCTTTTGCCGCTGACAGTAGTCCTTCAAGCACCCACAACACGTCTCGGACCGCAGCGAGCCAGATCTCACTTGCCGCGTTCCCCGGTTCTCCCTCCCTCCACCACACCAGCGGCAACAGCACCATCAGCATCCCGTTCGCGCCTGGATGGATTAGCTCTCCCCACTCGCCCTTCTCAGACTCCTCCACGATTTTGGGCCTCCCCGCTCCGTCTTTTTCACGCCAGGCCGGCGCCAGCGCGCTCCACCAATTCCACCAATCTTTTACCAACTTCTCGTGGTTCTTCACGATTACCTTCTTTGTCGTTGAGCGAGCATTCTTCAGTCATTGGTGAACTTCTTCCGGCCTCACTTTCCCCGGCGACGGCAGGTTGGCGCTCTGAGGCAAGGGTAGCCGTGAGTATCAAGTAGTAGATACGTTGTGAGGTGGAGGACTAACCGACGATTTCAACCCATAGGTTTCTTCCAAGGCCGTCCAGGTTGCCACCACTGCTTTCCATTCGCTCCCTCCCTCTGGACACCCTTGGAGGAGTTTCGCGCCATCTTGCATCCACTTCGGCCACGTCGGTGGCCCTCCGCGTTCACCCTCCCCGCCCTCGTCACTCTGCACGTCTCTAGGCCGTTTTTCACCGACCTCTTTATGACCACCCTCCACGTGGTCTTCGTTAAGGTCTTCCCCGCCCTCCTCGCCTCCCCGTTCCTCGGTGCCGTCACGCTCCCCCCTGTCCTCATCGCCTCCCCGCTCCTCGGCCTCGTCATGCTCCCCTTCGCCTTCCTCGTCTCTTCCATCCTCTTCCGCGCCCTTGCCATCTTGGGCAAGTCGCCTCAATTTTCGACGCGGCTCCGTCGCTGCGGAATTATTGATAGGGCGTGGGCGTGGGCGTGCCCCCCCGCCTGCCTTCCCCACCTTGGCCAGCAGTTCTGGGCCCAAAATTCGTCTCGCGGCCTGGTCGATTTCGAGCCTTTGCAACAGGATCTTGTTTCTGACGAGGGCGTTTTCGCGCGTGAATTCCCCATTGGGAGTCTGCTCAACGAATACATGCGCTTACGCCGCTCGTCTGTCGGCAGTGTTTGCAAGAATTCCTCCATCAACGGCATCAACTGGTAGCCTGCGGGTAGCTCGGGTGTTCTGCTCTGCTGCAGAAAAGCACAGGGAGGAGGCGGGAGAAGGTCGGGACTGGGGCTGCGCGTTCCCTCGCGAGACGATGACCTTGAAATCGCCGGGGACGGAGTATCCGCCGGCAGCAATGCCCGCCTCTCCCCTTACGACCTCCACTTGTCGTCCTTGTCGTCCTTGGCGCGCTGCCTCCCAGTTCCTCGCCACCCGTCGGTTTCTCCCCAGCTTCGGCGCCCTCCGCAACGTCCATGGGTGCCGCTGGGTCCTCCCCAGCTTGGGTGTCTTTCGCGACGTCCATTGGCGCCGCTGGGGCGACGTCCGGCAACCACTAGACCACGTAGCCCTTTTGCAAAACATACGCTTGTTAGTGTCGGACCTTTTGCAAAAGTCCACGCTAATTATTATCTTTCCCCAAAAGGGCTATCTAGCCTTATCTTTCACCACCGCGTAATTTCTGGGCCGGACACCCTTCCCAATTAGGCAGTCCCCGGCTGATCAGGCTTTCCTTCGGTTACCCTCATCACTGGACCGGCAGGAATTTATATTCAGTATACATATTACATGGTCCGAACAGTCCGAAACGGCCGAAAAAGTCCGAATACCCAAAACCAGAAAAAATTCAGCAAAAAAGCGGTCACCCCACAGCGCAGATGCCCCTCTAGATGTCGTTGTACTGCTCAATGGAGGTGGTCTGAATGGCGAGGAGCTCGTCCATTTCGGCCCGACGCCTTTCAGCGTCTCCCCCTTCCTCTTCCCCCTCCTCCTCCTCCTCCCCTTCCTCGCACCCCTCCTCGTCGACCCAGTCGTCGTCCCCGTCCTCGGAGTCCTCCATCTGTGGTCGAGCAATCCTATCCGTCAGGCGCCACCAGGAACGACGGAAGCAATGGGCTAGCTTCCGCCGCACTGCTGCCTGTCTTGCTGCGAGCGCCATCGCACCTTGCAGATGCGCGGCGCCGTACTGGATCCGGCCGTTGTAATGTGTCGGAATTGCGCGCTGATCCCACCGAGATGCCTGCCAATCGGGTGTTCGCAGGCACCGCACCATCTCCTCCTGCAGAAGCCGCGTCTCTTCACGCCAGCGCTTCACCCGTGCATACGCCTTTGACCACTCCACCCGCACGCTGTCATGCATGACCTCTCCCACCGTGCCCTCCGTGTTCCCTGCGCCATACCAAATCCATGAGATGAGGCGGTTCTTCTCGCCCATCCCTGGAACCCCCCGCACCTCGCCATTCTCGTTCACCTGCGCCGCCTCTTTCCGCTTGCCCTTCATGGCCCGCTGCCTCCTCCTCTTTGCCTCTTCCTCATCCTCAGGGAGCCGCAGATCCGCTTTCTCGAGCGCACGCCAGCTGCACTCCCCCGCAACATGAACGAGCACCAGGCGCGCTGCGCGTGCCTGCCGATATCTGCTGGCAGCTAGGTCGATCTTCTGCTGCTGCCCGTCGACAAGCGTTCTTGAGCGCGTGTTCTGGTGTTGGCGGCGGGAGTTGAGGGCCTTGTACGTCTGCAGACGTTTTTTGACGGTGAGGCCGTGGCGGATAGCTTCTAAGCTTTCGCTGCATTGCCCGTCGCGAAGCCGAGCCTCGGCAACAGCGAGACCAGAAACAGACAGTGGTGGTGCCGCTTGGACTGGCGGAAGGCTGGACGGAAGAAAGAGAGGGGCGCGCTCAGATTCTGCGGGCTCCACAAGATCCGCCGCGGTAGCAAGACGTTGCAGCGCTCCGGGGGAGTATACACGTTGCATCAGTCGCAGCTTCTTGATCTGGCGCGAGATCCGTGTGCGGCGTGTGACAAAGTCCGTCAGTTCCTTTGAGGTGGGGTGTTTCTTGGCAAGCAGGTCGGCAGCAAGCTGGCGCCTAACGCGAAAGCTAAGCAGGGGACTGTAGAAGAAAAAAATGAATAAAACACGCACTGCTGCCCTTCAATTTCCAGACCGAGCATCAGATACTGGGTCATCGTGTCGTCGGAGGCGTCGTGCTCAGCGGGAGCACTACGCTCGCGGTCTTGCTCCTCGCGCGTCAGTTCTAGCTCAACGTCTCGCAAGGTGGGGCCTTGCAGGAAATGACCGTTAGCGCAGGGAACACGCTCTGACAAACCCCCGCTTACCTGCGTGAGGTAACTGGTACGGGTTGACTGAGGACGAGCCGGTCTCGAAGTCATCGACGGCTTTCTGCCATGCAGGAGCCTCCGCTTCCTGCGCCCCAGTGAACTCCTCGAGGCCCTCCTCTTGCCGCGCGAGTTCTTTCCTGGCCTTGATCAAGCGCCCACGAAGTGTCGTACCTAGATAAAAGCGTAGAGAAATTAAGTCAGCTGTACAGCGATCAAGACGCAACAGGCTTACCCATTCCAACTACCTTGTTCCAATTCCAGTAGTGCCAGAAATCGTCCAACGTGTCCTGGCGCGACCCTGGCCCCATTTCGCGCGTGCTTGCCCCCATCAACCCGCTGGACGACCAAATCCTCTCAATCCCCTCCATATCAGCTTGTGCAGCACCTAGGATGTAGAGCAACGAAAAGAAGTCTTGGCAAAATTTGAGGTGGCCCAAGATATGAAGCTTGGGGATGACGAATTTGACAAAGTAGTGGGCAAGCGCAAATCGCAAAGCGGGCGGCAGACTCAGGAGGCGACTGTGTAAGTTTTTGACCCATTGGCACATGATGTCGTAGGAGAGCAAGAAGTAAAGCAAGTCGCGGAGGTGGCGCCAGGCGCTGGCGACGATATAGTCCATGTTTCCGTATCTAGACCAAGCAAGGTTAGTAAAGGCTGACAGTAGATGAGCGAGCACTCACTTCTCCCCGGCTTGGAGATCCCCGACGCCGTTCTTGCAAACAACCTCGTGGCGGCCGCAGGTTATCATCCCGCAGCCCGTCACAGCGTACCCTTGGGCATATTTTGTGTTGGCGTGGTCGAGGGCGGCGAGGCCGGTGCAGGTGCTCATCTATGGCTGCTCAGCATTTGTTTGTGACGGGGTGAAAAGAAGGTTCACCTCTTTCTGCTCCCCAAGCGTCTTCACAAACTCCTCGTAGGTGAAGGAGCGGACGAAATACACCCACCCGTCCTGGATGCTGGGGTCGGCCAGCCAGGTGGAAATTTTCTTCCGCTTCAACCGAAAACACGCATCAATGGCAAGGAAGATCGTATACAAGTATCTATCCCAAAGGTCAGCATCAGGCTCATTTTTGGAACGCTCTGAGGGAATACTCACCTCAATTCCACTGGCGCACTCTGCCACCCTTGGGGAAGGTTCACTCCAGCCTTGGGGCATGCCAGGCAGTCGACAGCGAGCTCCCCCTCGTGCGTTTCTGCCGTACGGCGATCGGGATCGTTTCCCATACCCCCGCGTTTGAGAGCACGGAGGTTACGCCATTGGCGTACGACCCGAAGTGCTAGTTGATACCGGCACTAAGAAGCGTGTGAGCAAGGTGGTATAGAGGAGGGGAGGTACACACTTTGAACGTACTGCTGCCCATGTTGTCGGTAATTTTTGCGAGCGCGTTAAAGAAATGATAAGCTGTTGTTTTCCCTTGGAGGCTGACGGCGTGGAAGAGCTTGAGGGCACTGATGGTGATGGCGCTTTGGGGGTTATCGGGCGTCGCCGGGAACCAGCCGTAGGCGAGAAGCTGCTCCCAATGCGACTGGGAGCCGCTGCGTCGACATTGACAAAAGTCGACCGCCACGTGGTAGAAGCCGTTCGGGGCAATAACCACAAATTTCTCCCGCCCCGACTGGGCGTGAGAGCATCTTCGGTTGTCGGGATGTCCAAGCTGCACCCGCAGGCCAACCTGGCATAGTTCTCGGCGGTCGAAGAAGGTGCCATTCCAGGCCTGCACAAATTAAAAAGAAAATCAGCACCGACTCCTGACACAAAACGATGCGAGCCTCACCTCGATGCGACAAAGGGGGCGAAGTCGATGTCCCTCCAACAGGCAATCGGCACAGAATATCTGAGCGCCGAAGCAGTCGCTGCACCGGTAGCTTGCCGGCTGACCACAGGAGCAGGACAGTTCCTCGCCCAAAAACCCCTCGCGAGTTACGAGCACGCGCAGATACTCGTCGCGGTAGTTTTCCACCCAATGCCGAAGGTTGTCGTCCTGTAATAAGTAGATAGATCAGAGGCAGAAACGGAAAGGTGTCGAAAGAAAAACCGCACCGTAGTCGCGTACCATTTTCGTTTTTGTGGGGGCCGGTTATCCGCAGGAGGCTCGTCATCAACCTGCATATCCTCCCATTCATCCTCGGGGGCAGGAGGCGGAGGGGTCGGAACGCGCTCGCGCTGAATAGGAACAACCTGGACATCCGCGCGTCTTCCATCAGCCGTCAGCCTGCCGGTACGAACAGCATTGGAGGGCTTGGAGAGAGTGTGGCCAAAGGATTGGAGGGAGTATACGTTCTTGGTGCGCTTTTTCTTACTCTGGCCACTCCCATCGTTTGAGCGTTTCATGGAGGGTAAGTGCAGGAGAACACGTGGGCATGGCAAACACGTGCAGACCTCGTCGACAGTCTCAATACTTGTTGGCAGTTGGCCTCAGAGAATAGCAGATATACAAATATGATTCAGTAGACGAGAGAAAGATATGAGTATGTAGAAGTAATACGAATCAAAAAAAAAAAAAACCTGCTCTACTCCTCGTCAGAAAAATCCGAAATGTTGTAGCACTCGAGTGCAGAGTCTTCAGCAAGCTCGAACACGCTGCGCACTCCCGAGGTCACGTCGACTTTGCGGAAGGAACCATCCGCTAAGCCTTGGCGCGCAGCAGTGGAGACCTGATGTCTGAAGCAGAAGAAAATTAGCGATTAAGAAAACACGATTTATGCTGGAGACGTACTGGCTGGCATAAATGGTAGTATCATTACCCCGAGAGTATACATATAGCAAATTTTTCCTGGAGGCAGTCGGGGTGGATGGAGCCGACGTGCAAGCAGGCAGCGCGTCTCCGAGTGGGCGGGGCTTGGTGGGAGTTGCCACAACTGGCTTTTTGCTCTTGACAAACAACGTGCCCGGTGGTGTGGAAGGGGGCGGCGTGGAGGGAGGAGGCCTGCGGCTAGTATCGTACGCGCCGGGGCGGCGCGCGTTATCGAACGCGCTGGTGGCAGAAGACCACCCGAGATGCTTTTTGTGAGCACTGCCTTTGAATTTATTGACCTGGATAGAAGCATCCTCCCTTTGTGCTTTGGTGAGCCAGACAAAGACGAATTGAAAAGATGGAGGACGCGCCAGTGTGTGTATATCCCGGGGACATGCCCCCGCGTAACCACATAAAACTCCCAAGTCTCAGAGCCGCGGGTGTGTTCAAAACCCCTCCTGGGATGGAAGGGCAAGTCCTCGAGTTTGAGCTGCTCGAACGCGTTGTCGAGTGTGGTGTGCATGGTTCGAGTGGGAGAAGGACAACTGCACAGCCACATACATACACACGTGAACAGAGCAAACTTCGGCGGAAACTTGAATTAGAGACACAACTAGGAACCTAAAGATGTGCAAACCTCTGTTCTGAAATTATACACGGAAAAGATATTTTATTGAGGCATAATCAGCCCGATTCAAATTTTGTTTGCAAACCTTTTGAGGAGTTCTTGCACTTGGTAGAAATAAAGTTGACCCGGCGTAGGTAAGGCCATTTATTGTGTTCATCAACCTATTTGAGTACCTGCCAGCTGAAAGATGCTAAATAAAAAAACTTTGGACCAGGATACGACGCTTGGCACGATGGTTCCCTCAAATTTGGGTTTTCACCGTTTGGGTTATTGGGACCAAATGAGAGAAGCGCCCGGCTTGAAAATAGAGACACGAAGAACCGGATATCATACCTTCATTCCGGTGTAAAAATTAGACCTATAAAGGAAGTTTGAATTTTGAACCAAAAATCTAACTTCGGTGATTTTCGAGGACTAGTGAGGTTAGACTTGGCTTCTAACGTTTGAAACGTGCCTTTAGACATTGTATGTACTCGAAATATTTGAAACATCTGGGGTCTTTAGTCGTTTAAATGACCTAGGTCGTTGGATATAGCTAAAAACTAGCATGTTGGCTGCTCGTGTTCGACAAAAGTTCAGACCTGAAGGTGGAAGATAATTGCTCTTATTTAGTCAATAAACATACCTTAGAAGCTATCTGAGAGTTTAGACAACTTTACAGAGGAGCCTGGCGCCATGTTGAAGCTGAGGATTTGAGTTGATCAAGACGAGATAATGGCAAGCATAGAAATTGCGCCTCATCTAATGTTCGGAGAAACCCAGTTTTCCCTAGATTTTGCGTATGAGGTAGATGTACAGTAGATATGTGACTGAGACGGGGCCATCCGCCAGTTTTGAGCGTAGAAGGTGGTCAAGATCGAAAATTTGAACAAATCCGAGATGGCCGATCCAACAGGATGCACCCATCAACGCGGGCGCTAGCTTAGGCATACGGGCGCTAGCTTAGGTGCCGGCCCAAACCAGGCGTGCAAGTGCAAAATCGCGCCAGTAGAAAGCAAAAAAACGAGTATTTGTAAAAAAAAAAACGATACAAGCAGGTAGTTATGTGCGAGTTAAGTGCGGCGGGATCTTTTGGCGGGGCGCTCTGCGTCGCTCTCCGTCGTCCGTCAAGTCGCTAAAGTCGGCGACGTCGCCTGAATCCCAAACTTCCACCCTCGACCTCCCGGTATAATTTTTCACCTTCACATCCTTCCAAAGCGAGAAATTCTTGAGTGCGCCACCAGAACGTGCCTTGCGCTCTGCCTCCCGTTGCTCGATGTCTTCAGCGGTGGCAGACTCCAGCCAAGAGCAATCCGATTGGAAGCCGTTGTTGACCCAGCGGAACAGACCCCCGGCGGAATATTGGATGAGGGAGAACCGTTCCTCCCCGTCTTGGATGGGGGTGTTGGAGTGGGTAACAACAGCGGAGGGGATCAGGATACTACAGCCGGGAGGAAAGCGAACAATGAGATCGTAGTCCCAGCACACGAGGTGTCCGCCTTGGTCGGCGTTGAAAGCCCCGAGAGCGCCGATGAGGCACATCCCGTCGGCTTTGTTACCGAAGTCGGCGTGGGGTGGGGAGACGGAGACGGGGCCGAGATTGACAGTGACGGCGGCGAAGGGGCTGCGGGTAAAAGTGCGCCGCAAAGCCGAGTTCCGGCGGAGAAGGGTTTGCTTGGTAGTGTGGTAGTTGGCAAAGATGGGGTAGCACAACGCCTGGAAGTGCGCTGGAAAAGATCTGAATATAAGAAGAAAGAAAAAGAGGGGCGCTCACGGATGGGGTAGGTGGCCATGCGGACAACACTGGGTTGATTCAGCAGCTCCTCCATCGCTGCGGCATTCTTGGCCGACGGCGCCTTGATGTTCCCCACCGTCTCCCTTCCGCCGCCAAAAGCAAAGCCGTACGAAGCTGCAGGGAAACCCTCTCCCTCTGCGTAGGCCCGGCGGTGGTGGTACGCGCTCGCCGGGAAGGACATCTTGTCGCGCACCTCACGCATTGCCGCCGTCGCCGCCTCGAGGACTGAGTCCCAGTCTTCACCAGGAAGAGGCGGGGCGATTAACACCCCAATTATACGCCCCTTGCGGTCAAGGATGACGTGTGTTTTTCTGGGAGCCAGGTGAGAAGAAAATATAAAAGCAAACAGGAGCTGAGGACTTACTTGCCGTCCCAATCGGCATATTGCATGTGTTTCTTCAGGAATTCAGCGTCGTGGGCGTGGGCGAGTAATGGGTGCTCAAGGGGCTGAGCTAACCCCGTCCATCGTGGTTTTGAGGCACGAAAGTCGTCGGCGGCAAAGGTGACGGTAATGGGTGTGGAGCGAGCAGCCTTGTCTAGGACTCGAGGTGTGGGTGCAGGTGGTGTGGTGCTGTTGAGAGACTCGAGGGTGTCAGCCTTCCGCTTCGCGCGTTCGCGGCGTCGCTTCTTGTCTTTCTTCTTAGCCTTGCCGGTCAGGGGGGTGGTGAGGTCGATGGGCGTAGTGGGCTGGTCGGCGCCAAACAACGCAGCAGGCGGGATGGCGTCCTCGAGCTCATCCTCGTCTTCAGAGATGGAGCTGCGGTCTTCGCGTGCCATTCGGGCAGCATTCTCGCGCTCAAGTCCAATTTCAAGGTCATACCCGGCGCAGACAATGGGCGCGCCAAGTTCGAAAGTTTCTGGAGACGTTGACGAGTCAGTAAACCTTCAAAGGAAAAAAAAAAAGAGGGAGGGAGATAGAAAGACAGCCGCCCTGCTTGATCTGCCCTGCTCTGAAGTGGGAGTTGGGCAGAGGAGCAGAGCGACCGACCGGAGAACAGGTATGTTAGAAAGACAGCCGCCCTGCTTGATCTGCCCTGCTCTGAAGTGGGAGTTGGGCAGAGGAGCAGAGCGACCGACCGGAGAACAGGTATGTTAGAAAGACAGCCGCCCTGCTTGATCTGCCCTGCTCTGAAGTGGGAGTTGGGCAGAGGAGCAGAGCGACCGACCGGAGAACAGGTATGTTAAAAGAAAAAAATAGAAACTCACCACTGAGCCCCTCCATGCAAGTCCTGAGCGGCACGACGAGTTGGTCGTTGTCGAGTGGCACGGGCACACACGTTGATGGTCAGGTGCAAGTGACTCGACGCGATGTAACGGTCACATCAGCTCATTACCGTTGTCTGACTTCGTGGTTTTCCAGATTTTGCCAAATACCTTGGTCTTGGTCTGGTCTTTCTCCCCCCTTCCTCATGGCACGTGGCAACAAGGGCTTCTTCTTCGGAGCCCCTCTTCAGCTTCTACAAAAACACCTCCCCGATTACTTGATTTCGACGAAGAAAGACAACTTCTGGAAAATATTCTGGCCTGACTGGGACAGCACGTATCCCAAGCTTGATACCGACGAACTGCAGGAGGAGCTGGTGGATGAGGAGAAGGCCTTTGCTGAGGCGACCGCAGACGTCAAACAGAAGAATCTGGCCGCAACTAAGGGACACCGCCGTCGCAAAGCCAAGTGTGCTAAACTTCCATTGCCGAGCGCCAGGCTGAACGAGCTGCGTGCTCGCAACTCAGACCATGCGGTATGTATTCTTCACTGGACCTATGTACCTCATAGTTAACACAATTCCACAGAAAATCAAGCGGTGGTTTTCAAACGCGAAAACCAAAGACAAAACCCGCAAGGTCGAGCCGTTCCGCGTTTGGCTCGCGCGTCTTGCAAACTTCCGTGGGTCTCCTCGGCGCGTGCAATTGCCGTGGTTGGTGTGGCAACACGAGACGCACGGTCAAGCGCTGCGGGCTCTTTACCGGCAGAGGTACAAGGCCGACGCCGACGCGGAGGAGGAGGAGGAGGGAGCCGAGTTAGACGACAAGGAAGAAGGCGAGGGCGAGAAGGGCGAGGGCGAGGAGGGCGAGAAGGGCGAGGGCGAGAAGGGCGAGGGCGAGGGCGAAGGCGAGAACGACGGCGAGAACGGCGGTGAGGATGATGACAGCGATGAAGAGGAGGGGGGAGGCCCGGTGAAAGGCCGCGGCGGGACGCACCGCAAGTGGGCTCTCGCCAAGGAGTATTTCAACGGCCTCAGCGAAGAAGAGCAGGCAGAGCTTCAGGAGCAGAGAGAGAAGTATTACGAGGAGAAGCTTCAGGCGCGCAAGCGGGAAGCGCAGGGCGAGACCGCCTGCAGCCCCGAGGAGCTGGCCGAGTAGGTGTTTTCATTTCACACGTGTCTTTTCTTGCTCTTCTAACCTCCCGCTTGCAGCCGCCGATCCAACGCCGAAACTGTCTCCGAGAGAACACTTGAGGCGCTTTGCACCCAGATGCAGTGCAAGGGGCTGCTTCTGCTCGGGGAGATTGTTGAAGGTGGAGAAGGAGAGGAGGACGAGGTGTTCATTTCGTTGTAAGTCCTCTCTTGGCTTTTTATTTTTCTTCTGTGACGCTTTTTCCGTTTCTTTCAGGGTGACGCGGGGCGAGCTGCCGAAGCATGCTGGTGTCGACTTCGCGAAGTGGGGTCCGCTGCGCTCCAAGGCGGTAGTACAAGCGTTCGCAGATTTTTTGGTTGCCTGCAAGAAGGACGAACCTGGTAAGCTTTGAGTTTATGCTGGCGCGGGAGCCCCACGTTGATGCCTGTGCGCAGGTGTTGTCGATAGTTTCGGCGCCCAGGAGCCTCCGACCGCAAGCGCCTCTGGCCTCTGCTCACATTGCATGGGATCGCTGATCCCACTGCCCGTGGAAACCTGCCCCAAGCCGCGGCAAAGCGGAGCTGCGGAGGATGACCCACAGAAGAAGGGGGGGAAGGAAAAGCGGAATGAGAAGAGCAGGAACAAGGCAAAGGGGAAGGCAAAGGGGAAGGCAAAGGGGAAGGCAAAGGGGAGGGCGAGGAGGGCGAACGAGGCGGAGGAGGAGGAGGCGGAGGATTCGGGAGCAGGGGAGGAGGACGATGAGGAAGTCGGCTGGGGTGGCGGGTCTGAGGCCGAGCGCGAGGACGACCCGCTCGCCAGCGAGGATGAGGTGGACGAGCTGGAGAGCAGCACCTGCGTGACACCGGAGCCGAGCAAGGGCAGCGAGCCCGAGACCGAAGAAGACGAGCGCAGCGAGCTGCCTTTCAGCGCCAAACCGAGCAAGAAATACCAGCATATCGTTGCTGTGGGTCGCGCGGGCGGGGCTAGGCCACGGATGAGCTCACGCGCCGTGAACGAGCAGGATGACGCCGCGGGCACCCGCGCCCCAGGACCCGCCCGCCCCAAGCCTAAACCAGCCCCACCGCGGCGCTATTGGTGGCCCTCCCAACCCCAAAGACACACCCGCGAGCGATGCGCCACCCCGCAGCTGATATTCCGATGGACGAGGACGTGCCGGCCGCTGACAGAGGCTCAACTGCCCAGGAGCAGCCTGCCACGAGTACGGCGATGGAGGACGAGGTGCCGCCCGCCAACAGAGGGTTGACCACCCAGGAGCAGCCCGCTGCGAGTACGGCGATGGAGGACGAGGTGCCGCCGCCGCCCCCTGCCGGGTCCGGGAACAGGCTTGGTACCCCGCCCCCCCATCATCCCTTCCTCTCCTTCCCCACTGCGTGCTTCTTGCACCGCAAAGTACGCTGCAGTGTTGGAGCTTTTCGACACAGAGGTCAAGGGAGGCTTGTGGAAATCAGCGGTGGATACTTGGCTGACACTGGAACACGCCACTGGCTTCCAAACCGTGGGGAAGGCCCTGCCTGCTGGCGGGCGCCCAGGAGCTGTTTCCTGGTGGGTGCAGCGTGGACGTAACACTACCCGGATCCCCGCGGGCATCAACAGTGAAGACAAACACGAGGATTTCTACAAGCCGTGGTCTTGTGGTGGCTCAACGTGAATCCGGTGTGGAGGAAGGAGGGCGTCAAGAGTGCGGAGGATTTTGAGGTGCATGGGCTGATACAATGCGGCGGGGGCAACCTCGACAGCCTCCCCTCGGGGTTGAATGGGCTAACGAGTGTTCTTGCCTGCCTCGCTTGGTGTTACCGTGTCGCCGGGAATACGGAAGGCGAGCCAAGGTGGAAGAAATTGGTGGAAGACTGTACCTGGGTGCTCAGTGAGAAAAATCGAGCATTTACACACAAGCGGGGAGCTCCCGACTCTTTGGAAAACCCTACGTCCAAGCGTGTCCGCGCAGAGTAAATTTCTAAATATATTTTTGCTATTGTTTCCCCCCCGCAATGTATTTCCTTGGCCTGCTTCCTAAAACGGACATGCCCCGAGGGCCGGCCGAGAGATCAGACCGTTCTGGGAAGCCCGACACGGTCGGGATTAGTAATAGCCCGGTATCTGGGCCGTAGATGAGCAAAAGCCGCTATCTATACCCATATGTGGTACCCCCGGTGGCGGTGCCACTTATTAGCGTGGACTTTTGCAAAATGTCCGACACTTAATACCGTGGTGTTTTGCAAAACTGTTACCATACCAGCTGCGGCAACATGGAAATCATTGCCGCCTCGGGTACCCTCGGTCGTAGCTGAGTCTGCAGGTGTCTCGTGCGTCAGTCTCCCGTGGCTTTGGCAGTTTATACAGTACTAACACTCATTTGTCTCCATCAGGAACCTCATGAATTGGCCCAACACATTCTTCTTGAAGCCGGGCACATCCCACTCCGAGAACTTCTTGCCCGGGACGCCTCCGAACGCGAACGTACGACCAGCATGCAGTCTGTGAAATGTATTCAGCTTATCCTCACCATGGATACCCCACACTTACGTCGTCAACGTGAATCTTTCGCTGCCCGGTGGCGGCCCCGCACCAGCTATCAGTGTTACGTGCAGGCCTGTCAACTTTGCAACGCCGTCTAAGAATGGCTGTGCGACTGTGGCAAGGTTCTGTCGGCAACTGCATGGTACGTCAGACCATGTACATCTTAATCTTCCAAACCACTCACGCTTCCATCTTAGCTGCGTCCGGTTCGTCTGGGTTAGCCATCGCGTCGACACGGCCGTTGTATTCCGCCAGCGCCTTTTCGTGTTCGGCATCGAGCGCTGATGCGATGGTCGCGCGTACTTCGTCATCTTCCTCGTCAAGCAGCTCTTTTGCGCACTTGCACCGGAAGTCAAGGGCAAATCTCGCCTCCAGGCCCGCCGTGTCCCACTTCTGTTTGAACCTCTCCTCCACCAAGCCGGCATACTCCTCCAGCTGCATATAGTATTTATGCAGCTGCAGCTTGCGGGGCATGTGGGGGCGCTCATACGTGTTGAGCCAGTCGACCCACGGATTCTTGGCCAAATGGTTAGCTGTCGTTTTCTTGTGAGAGAACCAAGTCTTGACTTGCTAATCATTCGTCTTTCTCAGTTTTTCGGCAGACGAACGCCAGAATCAAGGACGAACCGCAATAATATCGGTCTTGATGCTGTTCTCAAACGCAGGGTTTACTCCGCCAGTACTCGCGAAGCCTGTGGGTGCTCCCACCTGGCCCGGGGGGACAGCGGGCGCATTAGCAGTCCCGTCCGTGGTCGCGTCGGGTGCGATGGTAGTTGTGTCGGGTGCAGTGGTGGTCACGTCGGGTGCGGTGGTGGTCGCGTCGGGTGCGGTGGTGGTCGTGTCGGGTGCGGGGGTGGTCGCGTCGAGTGCGCTGGTCCTGTCGGTGGTCGCGCTCAACGTAGTGGCTGAGGCGGTGAACGCGTCAGGCGTGCCGGAAGTCGTGTCTGCCTCGCGTAGCGGCTTGCCGTCGGGACCATACCCCTCGTACCAGGGGAACTGCGCCCACCACAGTGGGAACATATTATTGTACCACTCCGTGACCGTGTTGCGCCCCTTCTGTGCGAGATACAACGGCAACTGCGTCTCCAAGAATTTAAGCCGCGCGCCCTTGAATTTTCCGGGATTCCCCGCCTTCTTCCCAGAGTCCTTGTCGGCAGTGGTCTTCTTGCCCTTCCCCGGTTTGGCCGCCGCGCGACTGATTTTTTCTGCTGGCGTCTTGGAAGGGGCGGTCATTCTTCAGTGACTTAGTATGTGCTTGATCTGGCGCGTGTTGTGTTGCTTGCCTTTTCGGGCTGAAGCCAAATAACCACTCGCAGCGATCTTTTTCCTCCCACTCTCTCCCAGTCTAGCTAGAATGCGTAACCCCCTTCTCCTTCCTTTCTCACCCCGTGTTGACATTGTTTTAGCTCCCCTTCGCCGCCGCCTTTGCCACCTGTCCTCTTTGCAGAGCCTGGCCCGAGGATGTAAGCATATCTCCCCCTTATTCTTATCGACGACTCATGCCCATTGCCCAGCCAGCTACAATTTCGACCCCCACACCACCACCTGGGGAGGCGGCAGCGGGTGGGGTCCCGCAACATGGCCCTCGTTCCCTCCTCTGAGCAGCGCCAGCGACCTCGCTAGCGATTCACACACTGACGACACGGGTGGCACTATCGACGGCCCCATCGACTATGCTAGCGACGCGAGCAGCGAGCGAGTGGATGTCGCCAGTTCCAGTGGCACCCTCAGCGCCAACAGCGCCGAGTAGGGTAGCACCCTTCCCCTCGGGGACGTCGTCTCTGGTACGGACCTTTCGGGCGAGTGGGCGAGGATCAGCGCCTGGGGCACTGGCACCCCTTGGAATGCTGACGATCTCGGCTCTATTCTCCCGCGCCCCCTCACCCCTCCCTGTCGGAGAAAGTTCCACCGTGCCTCCTTCACCCGCTGAAGAGACGTACATTTTGATACGCACACACCTTCGCATGTCTCACTCGCATTTTCATCCAGCAGCGTCCAGATCCCGCCTCTTTCGTTCCCCAGCTCTCGAGTGCTGGGTCAAGCACGGCTTCCACGTCGACGTGGAGCCCATTGAGCAGGCTTGGGCCGCGCTGAACCCTCTCCCCACCTCCATGAAAGTCATAGGCCCCGGCACCCGGCGCGACGCTCTCGCCGACCTGCCCTCGATGCATATCAGTACGCGTTTTCCCTCACAATTCATTCAACCAACCTGACATCTTTGTCAAGCGCTCCTTCGGCCACGTCAGCGTAAAATCGACAGATTCCACCAAGATTACGCGCGATCGTTTCATGTTTAGGTTTGCATCGCATAGACACATTGGCCTGTACTCGTCTCGTCTTTTGTTACACCCCTAACGCTTTTTTTGCGCTCAATAGTAATTTGTTCTCTTGGATCGTAATAATTCATTGGCTTTTGCATCGCTGAGAACTGAGCGAAAGACCAGGTGAAGCCATATGTATTAAAAAATAAAGACGCGTAAGAGCACATTCGGAATACATCAGGCATCGTCCACGGCAGCCAACGAGTGTCCGACCCACAGACCTGCTGCATCCCTGGCGACGAGTTCGGGGATGACGCCGTCGCTAGCGACAGAGTCAGCATGGCGCATGGCCCACCTGATTGATAAGAAATCTCACCGGCTAGTGTGTACACGCGGGCTCCCAAAGACGCGGTAGAACGTCGCGCCGCCAACCAGCGTCACCCTCGTCATCGTCGTCCTCGACCTCCTCCAGCGAATCCCCGGCCAACAGTGTCGAACCTGCAACAGAGAACAACTCCGCCTCCGCCTGACGCCTTCGACGGCATGTAAGAATGAGGACAACATTAATCATGCAATAAAACATTTACTGGTCGACAAGGACATGCGGGCTCCCTGACACGCGATAAAATCTTGTCGGCGTGGAAGGGTTTGCGGGGGATCGGGGCATTGAAGATCCGGTCGCTGCCCGTGTGCGCGTTGATTGTGGGCGGAGTCGTGAGGGCGTGGTTGGCGGTCGCGGCGATTGTGGCGACGGCGCAGGGGTTCTAGCCTCGTACAGCGGGGGGCGGGCGGCAGCCGCAGCGGGTGAGGGTGCGTGCATGTGGAAGCGATGGCAGTATTGCGCCCAGATAACGCGAGCACCGTCCGCCGTCTTCGAAGCTTCATGCAAGGCCCCAGAGATTCTGTTTACCTGGTCTTGGCAACATCCCTGCAATTTTCCGCGTCGGTCGCGTGTACGTAGTCGAGCATAGACACATACCAGTCCGTGTAGATCCCTTCCGAGCCCACAGAACCCTTCTTGACTACGTAGAATTTGCGCCTGCTACTGCGAGATAGCATTTCCTCGCTGGGGTCGTCCGGAAGGAAGAAAAAAGTGGGCTTGCAGCAGTGCTCACAGCATTGGTACTGTAGCGACAGGGAGGCGGTGGCATTGACCAGTGCGTCAACGCTCATGGAAACCGAGAACAAAGAACAAAGATTTAGGACGCGGACATGTTACTGCGTTATTTTGGCGTGACACTTCCCAATCTCACTAGGTACAGTAGTGGCTTTTAAAAAAACCAGGCATGGGCCCAACCGGCTTTTTGTAAAAGCTCCATGCTAGTTAGCAAGGGCCCTTATAGGGGAGGGAAAAAGGGATGTCCGTGGCGGGGATTGAACCAAAAACCCTAGCATGATCTTATATAATACAAACCATAGCCATTACCTCTACACTAGCATAACTATACCAGTTAGTTAGCTATAATAGCCTATACCCTACCAGAAAATACAGAATAAGCCTTGCACCAGCCCTGTAGGGCCCGCATAGGGCCCGCATAGGGCCTGGTTAGTGGTTAGGGTGGTTAGGGTTCGGGTTAGGGGTTAGAGTTAGGGGTTAGTGCCTTGGCTTCCAGGTATATTTACTTTTTTGGTTAGAAGGTTAGGGTTGGTTAGGGTTGGTTAGGCTGGTTAGGGTTAGTAAACACTATAGAACACATTATAAACAATGACAAACAATTTTCGAAGACCTAGGGCAGCTTGCCTGCCCTAGGTCTGGGTATTAGCAGTCCCAGGTAGGGTAAGCCTAGGCTTACCCTAGCTGGGGTAGCTTCCCGGCCCAATATCACTTGCTTGGTGTAGTGGTAACAATGCTGGATACTAAAACTATCTAAAGGTCAGCTGATCGATTCCCATTTTGGGCATTTTTTTTTGCATTTTCTCATGCAAGTTAGCATGGGGCTTTTAAAAAAACATCCTTGCTAACTAGTATGGGGCTTTTACAAAAAGCCGGATGGGCCCATAGCATGGTTCTTTTAAAAGTACTTACTGTACCAGCTGCTAATCTGGCCTAATCACCCTCTATTCGCGCCATCGTATTCTCCACCACAGACCAGTCCCCTGGCCCTCGGAGCCTCTGGCCCATCGTCTAAAACAATCCCTCTGCTCGAATGTTTGTTCTTGCATAGTCATCCGACTCCTGGCCTGCTATCGGGATCGAACAAACTCAGACAACTTGAGGCCACCGTTCGTGGTAGGGTCGTCGATGACGAGTGAATTGGATGTATTTTGGGGGACTCATAGTATGTATACACGATGTTACGCGTCTTCCCGTACGTTTTTCTTTATTGTGCATCCACAACAAAATCACCATGTTTATTCAGAGCCGTCTCGGCCAGCAAATTGCACTTGAACCCTTCCCGTAAGGCTCTCGGTACCGGGCCTCAAAATTTTGGAGCGCCTGTCGGTAGAACATTTGCCCTTCCTGCGGGATTTGGAAGCAATTTTTCAGTTTCATAGATTTCAAGTAACCTCAAAAGTTTCTTACATGGTCAGTGTTCTATTGCCCAGACATTTTGTGGCATTTACCCAATTCTTTTGGTTAACAGCTCCTGTAGGTCCCAAAAAGCTTACCGCTCATCCAAAACTGCTTGGGACCCGCGTCTGACCTCGCAAATCGTGAACAACTGAACAAAATCTTCTGGACACCCCAGTTTCGATGCTGTTCCGCGAATATGGAGCTCGTCACACGCCTTTCCTGCGGAAATTTTTGCACAATGGGCTGTATATGGTGTGTATCCACTCTATAAAAATTGTTTTGGGCACTCGGTCGGGGGTCGTCAACCTCTAGACATTGTTTTGTCGCTCTCCGGAGTGCTCGTCCCGGGGCGGCCCGGCCATTGCCGTGGCCCGCCGTCTTCAAAGAAAAAGGCGGGAGGTGGGACACACGACCGGCGAACGCGAACATCGAACATAAAATATTCTTATTCTCTCTCCAGCATATGCAGCTCGGTGCAGGTGAGCGGGGGGCTTGCGGGAGACGTGGCCCACACCCTTTACGGTCGGAATCCGTTGCTTGTGATGAAATGGTTGACACATTAACATCCACAGACCGTTTATATTGGTTGAACGACTCATATAACGCTTTGGGAACCCCAATATCCACTGTGACATTTCTCTCTGAGTCGCTAACATCGGTTCTTGATGACCCACCCAATTTCGATGATTGCGGGCTCCTACCTCTCCCGGCGGCACGGAAACTTGGCCTGGGCAGAGCCTACAAAGCCAGATGGCTGATGATGGCAGCCACACTCGGTACATGGTCTTGCTTCGCCTGGGCCACCACGGGTACAATTTGAACAAGTATGAGTTTGATACTTCATATTGAAACAAACTGTTCCTGATTTAAGGACCTCAGGTCGTGCAAGCATTTGAGCCTGCTACAGACCTCATGACGTAGCCCCAGTTGCTGTTATGAATGAGCATGGGGCCATTGGGTGAGTGAGGAGAAAACGTGCGCTTTTGAAATGTTCACTTTTACCTCGGTTCTGAAACTTCTCAGGCATACACCATATATCTGCCCCGGTCCAGCATTTGAATTTGAAGGCAAATCTTGGCCACGGTCGCGCGGGACAGCCAGATTTCTGAAATCCAACACCAGGTTCGTTAGCCGAATCCTGATGCGGAAAGCCAGTGATTGAGCGATTGATACGATGTAAGCCTGACCTTGTTCCTGGCGTAGTGCTTTCCCGCCTCTGCCTCCGCACCCGATGTTGTCCCTGCCCGCCAACGAACACATCGGCGCCAACTGGAGTACGTATGCCAAATCCTCACCTCCCGTCCAACCGTTGATTGACATACGACAGCCCGGGAGGACTTACTCCTCTGGGACGCACGCAGGAGAGAAGCCGAGGTGGACGGTCAGCAGGCACATCTTGCTGCGACGCGCGACGCGATCCGGCTGGGAACTGGGCAGATAGATGGCGAGGGAATCGAACGTCACTGGGGCGACTTCCGGGCTCGCCATCTGCTTTCGATGTCTGGCAGCGAAACACCCGATGATCCCGACGATTCCGACGACGGCCCACCACCTTTAGAGGCCCCGATCCCGCCGGAGGACCCCTCAACGGCACCGCCAGGCGGCATCGTCAGAGCCGGTGTCCGCACCAGGCGCGTCTACCCCCTCATTGCCAACGACCTTTACGAGGGAACCACACGCCCGGACACGTTGACGACCGAGCACATCTATCAGCAGTGCGGGATCTGCCTGCACGTCAAATCTCACCCGGTATCGTACGTGTTTCTTGTGGTGTCGTTCAGTTTTTGTTCATGGGGGTTATCGGTTTAGGTATCGGTGTGGACATAGCAACTGCTATGTCTGCATTCCACTGTGGCTCAAGCGCGACTGGCGCTGCCCCGAGTGCCTCACGGTGATGTGTGAACGTCCGTTCCGTCATTATCCGGAGGAGCAGACGTTGACGGAATCATTCCCCACTTGGGACCAGAGCAAGGTCAAGTATAGCTGGGCAGGATTACGTTTCCCTGTGCGCGCGGAGGCCGAAGACAACGACGACCTTTTGTAAATTTGAATACGACTCGACCTTTTTTGAATAATGCTAGCAACACGTGTTTCTTGTGTTTGTTTACTTTGAGTGTGTTCAGGTTCAAGTAGCTCCCTCCCCTGCCCCCTCCCCACCTTATTTTGAAAAAATAATTGAGACGTGCGGGTGGAGAACAAAAAGTCATAATTCGACGTAGGGTAAAGGTCATGTGTGAGTCAGGTACGGCGACATTGACGCGTTTTTCGAGCGGTCCGCATAGCAGAGACACAGCGCACAGCGCTGCTCGACCTCCTCTCCCCTCCTCCATTGTCCTACGCGACCCTTGAAGCTTGGAGACTCAACTACCTTGCC
Organism: Mycena olivaceomarginata; assembly: GCA_029378375.1. Lineage (NCBI taxonomy): Eukaryota > Fungi > Basidiomycota > Agaricomycetes > Agaricales > Mycenaceae > Mycena > Mycena olivaceomarginata. The sequence goes on along the minus strand of JARKIC010001380.1, from coordinate 33,952 downwards.
CCTCAGTCCAAACACCTCAAGCTTCTCACACTGGATGTCAACGTCAAAGGCGCGCGGGAAAAGACCAGCCCACACGGCGTTCGACGATTTCACGCTCTCCGATGTTCTGGGGGAGTCCTCCCACTTCAGCACCCAGTCCCTGTCCAAGGATGGCCAGCGGACTCACGTTCAAACTCAGCGTGTGGAACTCCCCTCTCCCTTGAAGAAAAAACGACAACACGACATCAGTTTTTTTGCGGACATTGGCGACGGCTTGGAGTATGTCTTCGACGATCTGGCTGCTCCCCGGGCTCCCATTCAGCAACCCTCGGGCCGCGGTGTTAAGCCTCGAGCCAAACATTACTTGTCATTCGTAAGTAATAGATTGCTGTCACTGTTTCTCCTTCTGATGAGCTCGCTGGCAGGATTGGCCTCTACGTGCTTGGGAGCCGCTGCAAGACGAATATCTTGCAGAATTCATCCGACAGGAAGGGCGCGGTGATGTTTGCATGACCCACTGCCCCACATGCCCGCCCGATACGCCGCCTGAAACACCAAGGTTCCGGTGCATGGACTGCATGATACCAGACCTGTTCTGTCAAGATTGTTGTGTCCACGCCCACTCTAGGAATCCTCTGGATCGTATCGAGGTATCTATTTCGTTCCCACTTGTCTTGAATGGTACTAAACAATGCTAGCGATGGGATGGGACAAAATTTAAACGCACTTCGCTGAAGGACATGGGCTTGCGCGTCCAGCTGGGCCACAGGCATGGGGAAGTCTGCGAGACACCCATCGCGGCTCACAAGTTCTTGGTGATCCACACCAACGGCATTCACAACGTCGCGGTGTATTTCTGCGGATGCGTGGACGAAAGCATTGTCGGGTTGTGCCGTCAGCAGCTGTTGCGGCGCTCGTGGTACCCTGCGACGCACAAGGAGCCACAGACCTGCACGATGTTCCGGGCCCTGGAGCTGTTTCATGTTATGACGCTGCAGGGCAAGGTCACGACGTACGACTTTTACACCGGGCTCGAGAAATTGACGACGAAGTCGGGGTTGGTCAAAGTGAAGGTGAGTCTAGTGGATGTATGGAAGGCTGGGGCTTAATGTGTCTAATGTCACAGGATCGGTACAAAGCCTTCATGTGGACTATGAGGCAGTGGCGCCATCTCGTGATGCTAAAGCACGGCGGGCGGGGGAACAACGGCGATCGCTTGGTGGCGGAAACCAAGCCTGGCGAGCTCGCGGTGGTTTGCCCCGCGTGCCCGCAGCCTGGGGTGAATCTCCCTGCAGACTGGGAATCGGCTTCAGGCGAGGAGAGGTAAGCCACGTTTCTACTGCTTTGACCGGGCGGGGAGCTCAAGAGTGTCCCAGATTCCTTTACATTCTGTACATAGCCATCGACGCCTGCTTTCGTCTAAAGCGGCGTCTCGTCTCGAGCGAGAAGAAAGACCCCGGTCTCGGTACCGGCTGGTCTTATTTCACTGAAGACCCACCGTTTCGGAAGTACCTTCTCTCGGTGACCGACCAGAAAGAGGTACGCAAGTGATCCGGATTATCGATAAGCCATCTAACATTATAATGTCCTAGATGAGTACCTGTAGCGGCTTGGCCGCCCTCGACTACGCGAACACAAAATTCTTGCGGGGCTACGGGAGTACCGGTGTCGGGCTGGGTGTTTGCGCCCGACACGAGTTCGTTCAGCGAAATGGTGCTGCGGATCTGCAGAAAGGAGAGAGGTGAGTAATGATTCATTATGTCGGCGCGGAATGGGCTGACGAAGAGTTTTAGATACGTGAATATGGATTACACCATCGCTTCGCTGTTGCGCCACCACCACCGGAGACTACGCAAGTTCTTTTCGTACGATATTTGCTGCCAATGGAGCAAGTATTTAGCCGATCGCCTCAAGCAATTGCCAAACGGCATCAGATTGGACTTAATCCTCAAGCTCGTGACGTTCGTCATCCCCAAACTCCACATTTACGGCCACAAGTTGCTTTGCCAGCTTTACTTCTCGCTCAACTTCACTCCGGGAGCCGCGCAGACCGATGGCGAGGGTATCGAGCGCCCTTGGGCGAATATTGGGCTGGTGGCGACAAGTACGAGGGAGATGGGCCCCGGCTCGCGTCACGACACCCTCGACGACCATTGGGGGCATTGGAACTGGGAGAAGTTAACGGGATTGGGTGCGCTTTTGAAAAAGCGCCTGCTCCGTGCCATTCCAGAGCGGAATTTCCAGCGGGAGTCCCTCGCGACCTTTACAGAGAACCAGGCCGAGCACATAGGAGAGTGGATGGCAATGGTGCAGGCGTTTGAGGCGGACAACACGCGGCCGAATCCGTACGAGCTGCTCAAGTCAGGTATGTGTCTCGGCGGCTGTGGATTTTCTGGCGGCGGTTAATCTATTCTTCTTTAGGTGCGACCGAAAATGACTTGCGCTTGAAACTCGTGCAAGAGGAGGCCGCGGACGAGGCGGGCGGGCGCCTCCCCATCTACAACGTTAGCCCCAGTGTGTTTGTCATCGCGGGTTTGGATTTGGAGGAGCAGGGGTACGTGATTTACGCGAGTACGGCTGGCGATGACACTAACTTACCTTTTAGACGTCGTATCAAGGTAGCAGTTGCGGCGCACAAAAGCGAGTCAAGCAAGCAGTCCGCGAGCGTAATCGAGAAGCGGACGAAGCTGTCACGCAACCTCGCACGCTTCCGTAAGGTGCAGGCAGTATATATGCCTGGCGCGTTGCAGGCGCTCGCGGATGTGCCGGTCGTACAGGGCATGGGGACACTGGCGGAGAATGTTCCGTTGTTCCTGCCTTCTGCGCTGTCGGGAGAGCTACGGGCATCGGGATGTAACAAGGACGTAGATGGCATCGAGCTGCGGCTCCAGGATGCGCAATGCCGGAACGCACTCGAGGAGATACGCCATTATCTCTATGTCAAGTCCCGATTCTGGACGTACACAGCTCATATGGTCAGAATAACTCATTAAACCCTTGGCCGTGCCCACGGGCTCAATGTGTTATTTGTGGCAACTCTATATATGGAAACCCCACAGGATAACAGGTTAACTGTTGGCAATGTTGGCGGGCCTAATGTGTTATCTTGTGGACGTTGCCGTATACAAAAAAGGATGCCCAAAGAGTGGATTGAACCTGAGACCTTTAGCTACCAGAAGCGGCAGGAGCGGCAGAGGGCATTACCTTTACACCATGAGAGCTATAACAGGGTAGTTCTCTGTCTCAGCTAGGCTAAGCCTAGGCTTAGCCTACCTGGGGCTGCTTATACCCACCTCTAGGGCAGGGAAGCTGCCCTAAGTCTTTGAAAACAGTTTTTCACTATTTATTATGTGTTTTGGAGTATTTCAAAACCCTAACCAACCCTAACACCCAACCAAAATAAATAAATATACCTAGGACCAAGGCACTAACCTCTACCCTACCCTCTAACCTGAACATAAATGATGACAAACTGTTTTCAAAGACTTAGGGCAGCTTCCCTGCCTTAGAGGTGGGTATAAGCAGCCCCAGGTAGGCTAAGCCTAGGCTTAGCCTAGCTGAGACAGAGAACTACCCTGTTATAGCTCTCATGGTGTAAAGGTAATGCCCTCTGCCGCTCCTGCCGCTTCTGGTAGCTAAAGGTCTCAGGTTCAATCCACTCTTTGGGCATCCTTTTTTGTATACGGCAACGTCCACAAGATAACACATTAGGCCCGCCAACATTGCCAACAGTTAACCTGTTATCCTGTGGGGTTTCCATATATAGAGTTGCCACAGATAACGCATTGAGCCCGTGGGCATGGCCAGGGGTTTAACTAGTTATTCTGACCATATGAGCTGACGTACAAGGGGTCTCAGGTCCGACACCAGGGTGCGACGACGCGGGCGCGCGACCTGATGAACCGGAACGACGAGAAGATCCGAATGCAGGCGGAGAAGTATGTGGCAGCGTGGGAGGCTAAACGGGCGCTGGTGGGGGAGGAGAAAGTGGAGTGGCATCGGCTTGACCCGAAAAAAGACTTGCAGTGTATGGATGGAGAGGAGGATCGTGCGGTGGTTAGCGAAAGGAAGCGACGAGGAAGGAAGCGGGGGCGTGGCGAGGGCGCAACAGAGCAGGACGTAAGTGAAGGGGTGGGGGAGGGACAGAGACGGAAGGACCCGACCGGCGAAGGACGCAGGACAATCTCCTGGATATGGATGGGCATTGACACCAGCAGCGATACGACGTCAGAAGCGGTACTGAAAGGTGCGCACAATTGTAGGGAGTTTATTATCTTGCTTACGAGAATTCAGGGCTGCGCGTCGAATGGTGCAAGGCGTGGGCTCGTACGCGACGTTGGACCGAGGAGATACTCCTCCTGCGAGAGGAAATGTGTTGCGTGCCGATCTCTCTACGCCACAAGGCCGAATGGCGGAGGGCTCACCGGACGCCGACGGGATTCAAGGGTGCGCACGCGGAGGGTGCCGCAGCATATGCCATGAGGCAGGCTGAGCTGTACAGTGACCTTGCGGAGCAATTCAAGACGCTGTGGACGCCTGTCCGGGACCTCGAGGTTGTGGAGGGAGAGGAGATTGTACAGGCAGGGGCGGCGGATCTGCCACCTGACAGCGAGGATGAAGACGAATTGGCAGGGCCGGAGGAGGGTGCAGAAGCGGGGACGGAGAGTGCGGCAGCAGGCGACGACGACATGGACGATGGCGTGGATGAGGAGGAGGCGGAACAGAATGAGGAGGAGGAGGAGGGATCGGTGGGCGAGCTGGACGATTAGTAGTCCATTTTTGGCAATCCAATTCCCTTGCGGGGATGGTCCTAATGCAGATGTCTATGCCGGGTTTGCCGCTATGTGATCTGAGTTTTAGGCGAGCTCGCTATTGAGGTTTGATGGCCATATCTGTGCTGAGGGCCTGCTAGCTATGCTAGGAGGTACGCGAGGTGCACGAGATTGACGCGAGGAATGCCGAAAAGCCGTGCAACGAGCTTTCTGGTCATTTTCCCACGCCTGACAACATTCGGCATATTTTGCAAAACGAGCCCCGAGTCCCCTCGGGATATTGCACAAAGGGACTACAACCAGGGGTGATTGGACATTGTCAAGCAAAGGCGGCACGAGACGCGTAGTGTCGGGAGCCGCCTGGGGATCCAGAGGGGACTGAGGCGAAGGCATAGAGCCAGTAACGTCAGGTAAGGAGGAAATCGGTAAGGCTCCCTCGTCCTCTCCCTCTTTATATACCTCGTATCCTTGACTCGAATTTTCCGAGGCAAGTCGGTGGTTCCACAAGAACACCCCAAGAACCGAAAACACTCCCACTGCGACTTGGACAAGTAACATTTTTACCTCGAAGGCACTGTTCCTTATTTTCTCATAACCGCGGTCCCGTATCTCGCCGCCCCGTAAGTTGTCGAATTCCACAAAAGATCTTTGATTTATATTGCTTCTAATGCAGTTTAAGGTTATGGGCCGTGAAACTCTCCCTAACTTCATTGCTTGTTCTCTCATCCAGGATACTGTATAGGACTGCTCAGAGGGAGCACCAGACCTTTGAGGTACGTTCCTGTTCGTAGTATAAGCAAACGACTGATACTGACTTTGATAAGTCGGCGGCCCATCGTACGGAACCGTGAGAAGCTCGTACTGCGGTTGACGAGTTTTGCGATCCTTAAAAATCAGGTATGTCCCCTCATCACGCTCGTCGATGCTAACCAAATTCCCTCGCTGCCAAGGTCGTCCTAGTAGAAGCCCGAATGGAGCTTGCTGCGACACCCAGAGATCGGCCACCGTTACCGCCGCTCCACAAAAAAATTCCATGTCCTCAATCCGGCCTCTTAGCTCACCTCGTCCACCATTCGCGTCGTTCATTACCGTTACCTGTTCCATATCCACGGCCTTTTGCACCTTTTAGCGGCTATGTCCGCCCGCACAATGTCCAGCTGGGAGCCGGTGTTGATTATTGCCATACCTCGTTCCCACTTGTCCTCATGTCTACCTGAATCAATACCCCGTCCGTACGCGGCCAATTCATCGAGGCAGTGAAGGGATTATCAGCGGATTTCCCCAGCAGCACCGCCCGCACATTTTTCACCTTGATCAAGTCTTGAATTTTGTGACACCGTAGTACATATTTCTATACGTAATGTAAATAACTACAGTAGTGCGATCAGCCTTAGTTTACATTTGTGTACATGATTAGTAATACAATCACTTCTTGCACCATGACCACCTCGTTCGACTAATACGAACGCGGGTGAGAGGGACCTCAAGACTACCGCTCCGGCCGGGCATCCATATCTGCCCACCTCCTCAGGTAACAGAGGCCCCGCCAAGAGTTACATGGCCCCTACCCAGGATCACAGGCTAGAGCCCCGCTGACGCGCAGGCTCGCCTTGCTTAACAGCGAGAAGACTACGTTAGGGTTCGTGACCGTGGTGACAGCTGGTATGGTAAACCTTTTCAAAAAGACCATGCTAAGTACTGGACAGGCTTTTTGTAAAAAACCATGGTATCTCTCAAAGTAGACTTTTAAATGTCCCATGCTAAGTGTTAAAAAGGAATTTAAAGCAAAGCAGGAAAAATGCCCAAAACAAGGATTGAACGGGTGACCGCTAGATAATATTATTATCCAGCATTGTTACCACTACACCAAGCAAGTGATATTAGGCTGTGAAGCTACCCCAGCTAGGCTAAGCCTAGGCTTACCCTACCTGGGACTGCTAATACCCAGACCTAGGGCAGGCAAGCTGCCCTAGGTCTTTGAATATTGTTTGTCACTATTTATTATGTGTTTCATAATATCTACTAACCCTAACTAACACTAACCAACCCTAACCAACTCTAACCTCTAACCAAAAATAATAAATACACCTGAAGGCAAAGGCACTAACCCCTAACTCTAACCCCTAACCCAAACCCTAACCACCCTAACCCCTAACCAGGCCCTATGTGGGCCCTACAGGGGTGGTGCAAGGCTTATTCTGAATTTCCCTATTGAGTATAGATTAATGTGGCTAGTACATTGTTATAGCTTTGATAGTGTAGTGGTTAATGGCATGGCTAGAATGATGGCCATCATGCAAGGGTTTTTGGTTCAATCCCCGCCATGAGCTTTCTTTTATTTCTCCTTTTGGGGCTATTTGAGAGATACCAGGGTTTTTTACAAAAAGCCTGTCCAGTACTTAGCATGGCTTTTTTGAAAAGGCCTACTGGATCTAGTGGTGGTGAAGCTCCTAGGAGCTCCCAGTCCGTTCCGTCTTGCGAGGAGCTTTGCGCCGAAGCACAGAGGCTTCACAGTGGTGGACGCACAGGGGAGCTCCACTCAAACAAGACGGATAAACGGACGTCTACCGCCTTTCCGAGGAAGGGGACTCCACCCCTCTCCCCGAAATTGCCGCGCCAGCAACGCGGCTTCCTTACGATCGATGAAATTCACCCCTCAAGATCTGGCGGATCGATTATCTCCTCCTCAAGACGACTTTGGGTCTTTTCTACGATATATCGAAGGATAGCGAAAGACTTCGCTATTAAAACATTGTGCTAAGGTTGAAGACGAACATCGGCTTCAACCTTACCTCGACGGAGCTCGGGCGACGCACTGTCCGCCATGACTACATCCCGATCGCGAGGCCGCACGATGAATCGCTCCGCGTGATGGGTTCCGCGCGGACCGATCTCGTCTCCACCCCCTGTGTGAGACGGGGTCGCGAAACACGCACCTATTTCCAATCCCCTCTTCCTCCTTAAAAGGAAGAGATTATACCCTTTATTTCACTATTGCCCACTACTACTACGTCCATCTGTTCCCATGACCGAAGCGGACGCCGTCCCTGTCAGAGCGAAACCTCGTTCGAGGAAGAAGCCGACGGAGAGTTCTACCAGCCTTCCCCACGAGATCGACAGTGCGGGCAGAACGAGGGCCGCTACTCGGATTCTCGTCAAACTACCGAAGTCTACTGTGTCTGCCCCTGCCGATCTGAACGAGACGACGCGCGGCGCTGAGTTCCCCGAACTGGGTGATACTCGCGCTATCACTACCGACGGCGCCCCATTGCCAATTCCTTTCACCTCCGACGTCAGCGAGAGCGGAAGTGGACTTCCAGCCTTACAGACCGTCTCGAACTCCTCCTTGTCAGGAGTGGAGCTCGAGGTGTCTGAAACGGAACATATCAGTCCTCAAGAACTGGTCAGTCGAACTCACCTGCTTGCCAACGCCGCTCGACGAGCTGCCGCACTCGGGGCCGATCTCCGCGACGGAGGGGTGTACGACGTCATGAACGCGAGATTGAACGTTGAGTCTTCGGTGACTCCGTCTTTTTCCTCGGTCGTCAATCCCGCCCCAGCTCATATGGTCAGAATAACCAGTTAACGGTTGGAGGTTGCCACAGGGCTTAATACATTATCGTGTGGGTAGCCTAACATAGCATAACATAGGCATAACATGTTATCTGTGGGTGACTATATAGGGTAATATGTAGTCAGGTGATCTCCGGACCCAGAGGAAATGAGATCAGGTGATCTCTGAGCTGGCCGAAAAATGTAACAGGTTATACAGTTTTTCACCGGTCAATGAGACAGACCGGTCATTGATACAAACAGCCCGCATAGCACTGGTTGAAGTCACAAGCCTTGGATATTTTACTCAGCGATTCCTTTTACATCTATCTATGTTGTATTAGTAGCCTGAGTCAATTGAATAGCATTTGCGTCATCTAGAAATTCATCTTTAACGGACAAGCAAAAACACCAATTTTGGAATGACCATAACACTCTTAAATGTGGGACGGGATTTTTGTTTTTGGGTGGGAACACACTAATGTTATACAAGGTCCTATTATTACAGCAAGATACGGTAGGAACCCAACCCCGCCAGTTCATAATCGAGACATCGGCCTTGGCAGTCAAAATTGATGGGATTCTGTGACCTTGCCGAAAAAGGAAATTGTCAGATAAAATCACCGTCTCACATCCCTCGTCTCCTATCCACCCTCGCCACACCCATGGCCCGGGCCAAATCCAAGACAAAGCACACCCAGGTGGCCCGCGAAGAGAAAGACACCTTAACGGCCCGGGCCGTGGTCTTCTATCGTCATGAGCAAGAGAAAGAGCTTCGTCCTGGCGAAAAACGGATCAGCCTTCGCGCCGTATGCAGAAAATTCGAGGGAGCTTACCAGGTGGACACCGGGAAGTCCATCAGCCTCGATCACAACACCCTGCTTCGACTTGTCAAGGGAGGAAAATCAAAAAGTTTGTCAAATGAAGAGAAGGGATGGCTACTCCCCGAGGAAGTTTCGACCGTCATCTTGTTTGCGAAGGAGGTAGCAAACCGCGGCTTCCCCCTCAATCATAAACGACTAAAGGAGGCTGCCGATGAGATCTGCCGAGGTCGTCTCGGTGACCGATTTCCTCCTTGTGGCGTTGGGAAGAACTGGACCGGCCGCTTCGTGGAAAAGCACCACGATGAGCTCTGGATGTATTGGTCGCACTCCCTGGACAACAAGCGCGGACGCGCTGTCAATCCGGCCACAAACAAGGCTTGGTACGACCTGCTTGAAGATGTGCTTGCCGGTCGGCGGGATGACGAGTTTGAGTCGGAGGCAGAGGAGAGTCGAGAGCTGGATTACGAGCCGATCCTACCAGAGAATATATATGGTATGGATGAGAGCGGCTTCCCCGCATCGTCTTCACGCAAGGAAAGGGTGATTGGCGGGGCTGGGAAAAAGACGCAGCATCAGCGAGGGGACGGAAGTCGAGAAAACACGACTGTCATTGTCACGATATGCCCGGATGGCTCTTACCTCAAGCCGGCTGTCATATTCAAAGGGCAGGCGTACAACGTGCGATGGGACCAGGAGAATCCTACGGAAGCGTCGTGAGTCACCGTGTCGAACGAGTCCCATTCAAATCACTTACCTCCACTGCAAGTCTCGGTTACTCAAAGAAGGGTTGGGTCGATGGCGAAATAAATGTTGAGTTCATCAATGACTTCCATGAGCAAACGAAGCGAAAAGCGAAAGGGAGGACTCGCCTTCTGGTCGTGGATGGCCATATTTCCCACTACACCAAGCGCTTCCTGGACTCTGCGCGCCTCCATCGAATCCACGTTCTCTGCTATCCCGCGCACGCAACCCACATTTACCAGGGACTGGATGTGGTCGTATTCGGGCCGCTGAAGCTGTACTGGTCAGAGGAGAAAAAGAAATACGAGCGGGAGCAGCGCCAGCCTGTAACCAAGGAGAATTTCCTAGCCATTTACGGTGCCGCGCATGTCCGCGCGCTCACGGCGGAGACAATCAAGGCCGCGTTTCGCAAAACAGGCTTATGGCCATTCAATCGCGAGGTCGTCACAGAGGCGATGATGGCACCTAGCCTGGAAACATCGGTCCGCGGCCATCTCCCCGTCGCGCCGAGTACACCAGTCCGTGTAATGACAGACTTGCTGTACAGAGCCCGGGAGCGTGCAAAAAAAGCCAGGATCGAGCGTGCTTCGGATTCCGAAGCAGACGATGACCACACACCTGATTCCCCAACCCCTCAAGGGGACAATCCTTCTCCTCCCCGTCGTCGCCGTCTACCCGCTGTCGACCCATTCGAGACTCCGGTCAGGAACGCCATCACAAGCCTGCAAGCAACGTCCTCCGCGTTCTTAGTCTCCTCCTCCCCAATCCAGTCGTCCTCCGATCCTGCCCCAAACCCCACAACCGAGATCTCGCCTGAGAAGGCCACAGACGTGTTCCTCCTCGCAGCTGAGCCGTCGACAGCACTTGAAAGAGAGCTCCAGATTACGTTAAGAAAGGTGCATGAGAAGAACGTGAACCAGAAGCGCCAGATGGTTGCAATTCAGTCGGCGCTGGTGCTGAACGGGGCGTACGTCGATGTGGTGAGGGGACAGCTGGCAGCGCAGGAGAAGAAGAAAGGCCGTGGCACTAAGAAGGGACGCCTCGTTGGTGATGGGCTCCCACGACTGTTGACGGCAAGGGACTTTGTGCGGCGGGTCACGGAGTTTGAGCAGGATACGGCAGAGAAAGCCGAGGCGTTGATGAAAAGGAAGGCGACTCGGGAGGAGAAAAATGAGGCAATGAAAGGGTGGAAGGTTTTGGATGACCGGCGCAAGGAGAGGAACAAGGAGATACGCCAGGAGCACGCCATTCGGGTCACCCAGTGGGAAGCGGAGCGCGATCTGGCAAAGCAGCAGCATCACCGCCCAGGGTGGAAGAAGCCTTCCATCAAGGGCCTTTTATTCTCGCCACTACCAAAGCCGGGTTACGCCGTGGAGATGGGCGAGAAAGCCGTGGTTCCAGATAGTGATGAGGAGGATGAGGAGCCACAAGCAGGAGACGGAGAGATGCATGCGGAAAGTGATTCAGATTCAGATTCAAATATGTCTGCCGGCTCGGATAATGATTCAGACGAGTAGATACTTTACTTGTACACATTCTACATATCTTCGTCCATAGACTTTGAGTCCTCCAGTTCATCACCCGAGGCACTGTCTGAATCAATTCCGTGAAAACGGCGCATTGCCTGCTGCTGAAGTTTTTGTGTGGCAAAATCCGTGAAGGCGCGTAATTTAAACAGCTCGCGACGCGTCGTGTGAAGCTGATCACGCAGCCTTTCGTTCTCCTCAATAACCTGCTCCCTAAACAAATAGGACTCCTCGAGAAGCAGCTGGAGGTGTCGATATTCGGTGTGGGTATGTGTCAACGGCATCTGAGCACCGTTGAAAATGGACGGGCCTGGAGATATTTAAATGGTGTTAAGAATCAGCGTACATGACACGTACCTGGCATCTCCTCCTCTTTGACACGTCCAGCAGACGTATGCTTCGCTGTCGCTGCTTCATTCGTAATAGAACGCAAACGTGCGCGTTTTCTTGGGACAACTTCGCCGGAAATGACAGTTTTTCGTGTATTTTCGTTGGGAGGAATGTCCTCGGCCTTGACACGGTGGTCTGGGTTGGTGTCGCGCGTCGAGGACATGGAGGTGAAAGCGCGTTCGGTGATGTGACGATGTGACGTGTGATACATTTTGATCGGACTAAGGCTTGCGTGACCGTATCAATGATACGGGAATCCCACTTTTCAAGTTGTCTGGCCTGGAGCTTTCCCATCCCGTTGAGTAAAATTCTGGAATTCTGGGACAGCAAAGCTTTTGTATATGCACACATTTGTGTCTACTCAGAATTTCTGTTCAGGTAAGAGGACCTTTTAAAATCAACATGTGATAATGTTTGTCTCATTGACCGGTGAAAAACTGTAATAGGGAAATAAAAGAAAGGCACTAGCAAGGCTTGAACCCAAGGCCTTCGGCTGATCTTACATAAGAACAGCACCAGGACTCTAACCACTAGACCAAAGTAGTTGTATATCACAGGAGGCATTGATCTCAATATATGTTGCCTCTCACCTCCCAATATTTATTGTTCTGTCATACCTCATACCTCTAGCTGCCTATATCCCAAGCCTATGGCATACAAGCTACCCTTTGGTGCTCTGGTTGTGGAATTTACTACTCAGTTGCCAAAAAGCACTGTGTTTGGGAAATTATTTTGTGTTTGGGAGGTGAGAGGCAACATATATTGAGATCAATGCCTCCTGTGATATACAACTACTTTGGTCTAGTGGTTAGAGTCCTGGTGCTGTTCTTATGTAAGATCAGCCGAAGGCCTTGGGTTCAAGCCTTGCTAGTGCCTTTCTTTTATTTCCCTATTATAACCTGTTACATTTTTCGGCCAGCTCAGAGATCACCTGACCTCTTGTCCTCCGGGTCCGGAGATCACCTGACTACATATTACCTTATATAGTCACCCACAGATAACATGTTATGCCTATGTTATACTATATTAGGCTACCCACACGATAATGTATTAAGCCCTGTGGCAACCTCCAACCGTTAACAGGTTAATCTGGCCTTATGTGGTGCCCACCCCATCCACCGCGGTCACCGTCCGGACTGTCGACTCGTTGACCAGCTCGTCGACGGAACCCCGCAATATTCCGGTGGGCCCCGCACCTAAGTCCAAGAAGGCAAATTCTTCTCGTGGCATCCTGGACAACGAAAGCATTTCGCAGGCCCTCATGCAGAACCGTTACCCGGGGCGTATCTTCCTCGCCTTTGGACAGGCTATCGAAGTATATGATGAGGACCTCTCGGCCTCTGTTGCTCGACACCATGCCGCCTATGACCCAGTTCGCGACGAAGACCCGCTCATCGCTTTCAGCGCAGTTGATGGTGTTTTACCAGGGAGAACTGCCGAACAATCTATCGCCTTCCGCGACCTGGTGATTCGTTGGTCAACAGCTCACCGCAAATGGTTCTGGGATAGTCTCCCTGAGGCCATCGCGCAGTTGATGAAGATCAAGTTCTCCTACAACGATTTAATCGTCATACGGGGGGAGGATGGAGAGGAAGGTGCCGAGTACGCCCTCAACATGCTGCACCTGGAACAGCTCGCCCAAGTCGCTCTCGCCGTACACCAAGTCCTGGAGGGATTATACGATTTCCTGGGGAAGATCGGCAATTCTCGTTTCCCACTCGACCCCGGCTGGAAGCTTCTACATTTATTGGAAGATAACATCAGCCAACCGACTATACTTACCGCCTGCTCCACTCTCCAACTGTGTTTGGAACGCGCTGCGCAGCGGGTCGATCTCTTCCTGAATTCCGCCAAGCGGGTGCTCGGGATGGAATCTCTTGACTCTATGAGCTCGGTAGATTCCACTAGAAGCTCTGTTCGCTCTGAATTCGGTCGAGACATTCCCAGCTATGAATTGGCCAAGTTGGTAGCGCGACCCGATTACTATCAGCACGCTCACAGTCGCGACGCCCTTCGTATCTTCCAGTCGGCTGTTCTAGTGGCCAATAAAGATGTCAGGGACGATTACTACAAGAAGCATCGTGCTCAGACGGCATCGCGAATTCCGTTGCCAGCGTCCCCGGCTCCTTCTCCTCGTTCCCGAGTCGAGAAGGACGCCTCTTCTCCTCGTTCCCGAGTTGAGAATGAGGTTAAAGGACCTGAACCAGTTCCCACAGCTAAACCGGTACTGAGATTCGCCTATGTCCCCTCCTCACTATCTGCGATCAAGTCGGGATCCGTCAGCGCCGTACCGGGGTTGGACGAGTACCCGTCTCTTGGGACATACCTGGATCCATTCCTGCTCCCGTAGGAATCCCGGTTTCGAGGCCGAGCCGCTTCACCCCTGGATCCAATCTAGCGGAAGTCAACTCCGCCCTCGCCCAGTCGACAGATCGCGATCTTAACGCCCCACTGAATGCGAAGGCGCCCTCCACTCTCCCTCCTTTAACAGGGTACACCACTCATCAATTCCAGAACCTTCTGCCTCAGAACTATGGCAAGGGAGGATCGAACGGAGGGTCGAATCGAGGGTCCAGAGACGGACGGTCTGGAGGCGGAGGCCCGCCTAATGGCGGAGGGCCCCCTTCTGAAGGATCGCCCGGCCTCCCTGGCAATGGAGGGCCTTCACCTTCCGGGAACGGAGGCGGAGGAGGAGGAGGTGGAGGCCCGCCTAATGGCGGAGGACCTCCCTCCCAGGGGCCAGCCGGAAGTTCATGGTACAACGAATGGCAGCTCAATCGCAAACTTCATTTCAACCTCGTACCTGAATGGGATGGACATGGCAAGACCGTCATCGCCTACCTTTGCAAAATATCGGAGCTCGTGCGCCTATCACCGCAGATGGTTACGGACTTGGGCGCTATCGCTCCGCTCAAGTTCACCGACCGGGCGGAAATGTGGTGGTCCACGCAGTCTGTCTCGGTGCGCAATTACGTCAGCCAGAGCTGGACCTTGCTCTTCAAAGCCATCGAAACACATTTCCTGAATGATCAGTGGCTACAAGAACGGATGAGCGAGTTCGAGGAAATGAAGTTCCGTCAACACGGCCACGAAGAGGAGATGCCCATGGACTTCTTGCAGAGATGCTCTCGTTACAATGCCTTCCTGTACCCCGACCAAGAAGATGGGACTGTTGTCGTTGATCGCATTTTGCGCACTGCCCCTACGGTGTGGCTCGGGGATATCAACTCGGAGCGCTACCCCAACTTGTTCTCTCTCTTCGCCGCGACGCGCCGACACTGCGCTACCCTCATGGCGAGTTGGAATACCGCTGTGCAATTATGCACCTTGGGCAGTTACTATTCGCGACAATCCAAATCTCGGAACGCTCATGCTGTCGATCTCGATCATGCAGATAAACCCGCTGATGAAGAAGATCCAGCGAGCGAAATCGAAGAAAGAGATGCCCATGTTGGTTTCCGCGGTGCTCGAAAACCGAGACCCGAGAACGGCGACCGGTCCAACCCAGCTACTTCGAGAATGCACTGGCCGGAGGGGAAGACAGTAAAGGGTTATGCCTTTTCCAAGCGAGACGAAGTCCATAGCGATCAGAAGCCCCCAGGTACTTGCTTCGTGTGCACGAGCGGAAATCATTTCACGAGAGATTGTCCTCACTACGGAGCTTGGGAAGCGATGAGAGATGCGAATATGCTTGATGTTTCCGTTTCCTATGAAGATGAAGAAGCAGACCGAGTCGAATACCTAGCTATGATAGCCGAACACTTTAACACGACTGAACTTGCTTATTCGGGTGAGACCTCTGAGACCAATGTCCTATGAGAAGCTCTCCTCGTTTCCAGTTCCAAGCTCGACGCAGCTTCCGCTCATGTTGTCCGAGAGAACCATCGCAACAGAAGGAGGCGAGTCATGTTTGAGACCGCCGCGCGATCCAGAGCCAAGGAGAACAAAGGCAAAGGAAAGGGAGAGGAGGAATCCTCTAGTTTCCTCTCGACTCGACACTTCCGTCGGTGGCAACAGTTTTGACAGAAACCGGACGCTCGAATCGGAGGGAAAGGACCGCCGCTTGGCGAGGACCTCCCTTCTGAGGAGAGAGAAAGAAAGACTACGACTGAGCCCGAACCTTCTTCTCTTAGCCCCTCCGGCGAACGCGTATACAAGGCCACTCGTGCGAAGTCTCATCCGCCAGGCTTCGGATCCTTAGGAGTACGAGCCCTACACATGAAGGTGTCCGTCGGTTCGCCAGATGCTGCTGCCATTAAAGGTCGACTCGATTCGGGAGCGGATATCACTCTCATGTCCGAGGAATATTTCCTGAGTCTGGGATACCTGCCTAAACCCAGGGAGGGCTTGCGGATGAGGCTATACGCGCTGACAGGAGAAGCAAGAGTCCTTGGCTTCACGAAATTCACGATGTTCGCTCGAGCTATCGACGGAACCTTTATCAGTTTTGAGGTCGAAGCTTATGTGGTCCGAAATATGCGCGTCCCGCTGCTACTGGGCGAAGACTTCCAGATGGCTTACGAGTTAGGCACTACCAGATACTCCAGTGGACACTGTGAGATCCGGATAGGTCAAACGGAGCGCATCATTCCGGCCTCATCAGCAGAAGCAGTAGATTTGGGCTTCGAAGTTCGCCAGGTGCATGCGGTGCGAGCGAAGGGGTTCCTACGGAAAACGGCTGCGCGCAGGGAACGAACTCGAGTGGAAAAATCGGGCAAGGATACTCTCCCACAAGTCCTAGCGGCCGAGGACGCTCTGATACGAGCGGGATCGGTGCGGAATGTGAAGGTCATTGGACCCTTCGCGGGGCGCGAACAGTGGATAGTGGAAAAAGTTATTATCTCCACTGACGATTGTTTGGTACTGGCGGCTCCTACGACTTGGGTAAACGCCAGCAACCCCTACCTCCCCATCGCTAATCCGAGCTCGCGACCTTGGTACATACGGCGCGGGGAAATAGTGGGGCAATTGATCGACCCAGACGCATTTGCAGACAGACCCGGGAGCGCGGAACAGAGGGCGAAGATGACGAACGCGGCGGATGCCATCCGGATCACCGTTGGAACGTTGAGACAACGCGATCTAGCCTCGGCCACGTCAAAGCTGGAGGGAGCGGAGGACGACAAGTTGGAAGGAGACGAGAACTGGGGACCCAGAACGACTGCCGTACCGGAGGATGTTATTACGGATGATGACGTGACGACTCTCGTGAATTGGGGACCCGACATCCCGGAGGAACACAAGTCTTCGTTAAAGGAAGTGCTTAGTAGGAATGCGAGAGCCTTTGGCGTCGGCGGCCGGCTTGGCCACGTCGACACCAAAGTGCCTGTACCTCTTAAGCCCGATTCCCAACCTATTTCTCTCCCTATGTACGGAGCTTCCCCAGCCAAACGAGAAGTTATCGACAAGCAGATCGACGCTTGGTTCGAGGCGGAAGTTATTGAACCTTCCGTTAGTCCTTGGGGTTTCCCATGCGTGGTGGTATACCGAAACGGCAAACCGCGACTGGTCGTGGACTACAGAAAGCTGAACGAGAGAACCGTACCGGACGAGTTTCCAATTCCGCGGCAGTCAGAGATACTGCAAGCGTTGAGCGGAGCTCAGGTGCTTTCCTCCTTCGACGCCCTCGCTGGATTTACGCAGCTGGAGATGGCGGAGGACGCGAAGGAAAGGACCGCCTTCCAGTCGCACCGGGGCCTATGGCAATTCAAACAAATGCCTTTCGGCCTAAGGAATGGACCTTCGGTATTCCAGAGAGTAATGCAAGGAGTACTAGCTCCTTTCCTCTGGCTGTTCACTCTCGTCTATATCGACGACATCGTTGTATTCTCCAAGAGCTGGGAGGAACATCTCCTTCATCTCAATCAAGTGCTCGGAGCGATTGCTAAGGCTGGAATCACGCTCTCTCCGCCTAAGTGCTTTGTCGGGTACTCGTCGATCTTACTGCTCGGCCAAAAGGTTTCTCGCTTAGGACTTTCCACTCATCGGGAGAAAGTTGCTGCCATCCTGGACCTCGTGACCCCTCGACATGTGTCGGACCTACAGAAATTCCTGGGAATGTGTGTCTATTTCGCGGCCTATATTCCGTTCTATGCGTTCATCGCCGCTCCGTTATTCAAACTCCTCAAGAAAGAAGTGAAGTTTGAATGGGAAGCAGAACACGAGATCGCGTTCCGGCAGGCCAAAGAAGCGCTGGCAGCGTCCCCAGTGCTTGGTCACGCTATCCAAGGACGACCATACCGCCTGTATTCCGATGCCTCAGACTTCGTGATGGGTGCTAGTCTGCAGCAAGTCCAACTGATAGCTATCCGCGACTTGAGGGGGACTCCTGTTTACGACCGTCTCCGGGGAGCTTGGGATGCCAAATTGCCCATACCCAAACTGTATGTCAAGCTCTGCAAGGAGGTAGAGGAACAGGGCCAGCCGGACGTGTGGGCAGACGAATTCGAAGACACTATAGTCCATGTGGAACGGGTCATCGCTTACTGGAGTCGATCGATGAAGCCAGCTGAACGAAACTACAGCGCCACTGAGAGGGAGGCGTTGGGGGCAAAAGAAGCACTCGTGAAGTTCCAGCCCTTTATTGAAGGCGAGAAAATCATCCTGGTTACGGACCACGCTGCTCTCCAATGGGCCCGGGTGTACGAAAACACTAATAGGAGATTGGCGGCGTGGGGGGCAGTATTCACAGCCTATCCTGGACTTAAGATAGTGCACCGCGCAGGAAGGATCCATTCAAATGTTGATCCCCTGTCTAGGCTGCCTCGTATTCCGCCGCACAGTTCTCCTACTCGCGACGATATCCCTGCAATCCTGCCATATCAAGCCAAGGTTGAGCGGGCCCAGACGGCGGAGGACAAGGACACTTTCACCCGCGCCAAGAAGGCAGCTTTCGTAGCGCTATGGTGGGAAGACGTTATTTACAAGTACGAGGCTTATCCTGTGACGACTCGTTTACAAGCTAAGCTTGACGAATCTCCGGAAGCGCCGTTGAATGACGAACACCCTGCCACGGACGACATGCCCTTCCCCACGGGAGACCATTGGACGTATCCCGCGGGAGTAGTTCCAACGGACGATCCGGCAGAGGACGATTGGGAACGCCGTTCCCACGTGCTTCTAGGAGCGAAACCGGAGTTTCTGAAGGAGTTTGCCAAGGGCTACCGAGGGGATCCTGCCTTTCGCAGACACTACGTCGAGGCTGCTCCCAGCCCTGATCTTCTGCTAACTCCCTCGCGGTTTCAGAAGGGAAGCAATGGACTGTTATACTTCCTCGACGCAGACTGGAACTCTCGTCTGTGTGTTCCCAAAGCGCAAGTCCCGTTCATCCTTAAGTGGATGCACGACTCGGCTATAGAAAGTGCTCATGCGGGACCGGAACGACTACTCGCCAGGATCAGGGAGCTGTTCTACTGGCCTAGAATGGCTCGGGACGTCGACGACTTCGCCCCGACGTGCGATGTGTGTCAGAAAATCAAGGTCGATCGTAGAGCGCCTATGGGAGGCCTCCGACCTTCTCACATTCCTAGTCGTCCTTTCGCCACCGTGTCCCTTGACCTTATTACGGGTTTACCACCTTCTGGCGCCGCCAAATACACCGCCATTCTGGTCATAGTCGACAAGTTGACCAAGTACGCTATTATAGTCCCCACGCACGATGGTCTGACACAAGAAGGTTTCGCTCGAATCTTCGTTGAAAGAGTCGCCAACGTCTACGGTCTTCCGGAGAGAATCATAGCGGATAGAGACAAGAGGTGGTCGACGGTGTTCTGGCGATCAGTAGTGGAATACTACGGGAGTGTCATGGCCTTGTCTTCCTCTCACCATCCGCAAACGGACGGGCAAACGGAAGTCCTGAATGCGCTGATCGAGCAAATGTTCCGTGCCTACGTCGCGTCTGATCGCAATTCATGGGCCAGATGGCTTAGCGAGGCCTCTCGAGCGTACAATTCCTCAGTTCATAGCTCTACAGGCTACTCGCCGGACTTCCTCCTGATGGGTTATCAACCTCGGGGCACTACGACGTTCTTAGTGCCGGAGACTGACCCGGCTAAAAGACCGTTCCTGCCTAGTCAAAAGGCCGAAGAGTATATCACGGTCATGGAAAGGCATAGGCAATCCGCGCGCGATGCGTTAGCCCTTGCTCAGGAGCGCCAAGCTCGAGCCTATAACAAAGGACGACGTCCCGTGGAGGAACTGCAACCCGGAGACTTAGCCCTCGTCAACCCCCACACTCTCAAGCTCATCGACGTGAAGGGCACCGGCAAGAAATTGGTACAACGAACCATAGGTCCCTTCGAAGTAATGGAGAAGATTAACCCCTTGGTTTACCGACTTCGACTACCCGACAAATATCCCATGCACTCCATCTTCAACCTGGCCCACCTCAGGAAGTACCGAGTATCGGACCCGCGGTTCGGAGAACGATCGATGTTACCGCCTACCCGCGATTTCCTCAACGCTAGTGAAGAATACGAAGTCGAAGCTATTCTCGGGCACCGCCTCACCAAACGCAAGGATGGTAACCGTCGAATGTACTTGGTTCGATGGCGCGGCTTCGAACCCTCTGAAGACTCGTGGGTCTCGGACTATAGTCTTCGCAACGCTCCTGAAATCCGCCGTGAATATTTGGATAAACTGAGGAAGTAGCCTGCGCAACTCCGAAGCGATCGGATCAGCCGATCAGTGCGTTTGTCTCTATTTACTACGCAGTTGTGCTCCTTCTCCTATACCACTACCTCGTCCCTCTGGACTCGCGCTTCGAGCCAGTTCTATCGCTGTTCTCCTCTACTACGTCCAGAAACCGCCAAGCGAAGCGTGACGTCGAAAGACTCCGCCCTTGGTTTCAAGAAATGTCTTCCTTCGATTCTCGCAAGTTCTCGACCCCGCGTCTGCTCAATCGTCACGGGTACAAGGTCGAACCCGTCGTCAATGATACCTTCCTCGGCGGTCGGATTCCGCGATTCGTGTCCTATCGAGCGCGAGTCGTAGAGTCCAAGAAGAAACTCTGGCTCGTTTGGAGTCCGAACTCGAGTCAAGACCCCTACTACCCTGGCCCGGCGCCACCCTTCATCGGAGTACCCGTTGCGTCTACCAATGACCAAAGGAGATGCGATGGTCATGGCGGAAAGTGGGATTATACCTGCGTTCCCCAACCATATGCTTCTGATCAGCCCTGGCTAGGAATGATCACCCGAGAAGGGACGCAGGAAACGTCCAGTGTCGAATTCGTCTCCGGAGCGACCGTATGGGAGTCCACGAGCGACTCTGAAGGGTTCATCCGGCCAGAATACCTCCTCTCCCTCGCTGACCGGAACGAAGTCGTCGAACTCGCAACAGTCCCGTTACTCGCCAATATCCATCACCATCGATTCCTCGACAAACGTCCGATCTACCCTTGACGCTCGAACATTGAGCAAATCCGGAACCTCCATTCCTTCGACCGAGCCGTTGACGCCCTAGCGGAATGTCAGCGAGGGGTCAAGGAGAAACAAGCCTGGGCGTCTTTCATGACTAAATGGGCGGAGTCTCCTCATCAGAGTGAGCAACGCTACCCCGGAGGTGTGAACCCGGCCGATGACACTATGGTCGGAGTATGGATCAACGGGAAGGACAGCGATCTCGTTAGCTGGTTCCTGGTCGAAGCCTACGTCCCGTGCTTCTTCATCTGCGAGTTACCCCGGAGTTTGCAAGGATCCCGAACCCGGTCTTCATTCCTCGAAGGCACGAATTTGGACGCCTTGCTCGACAATGAATTCCATCGCCTCGCTAGCGCCCAAGGAATGAACTTCACCAAAACCGAGACGTTCTCCCCCTTTCTCGTAAACCTTCGACCCGATCGAGACTTGGATCGAGTGGCCGCCAGCTTGCATTGGCAACTGGATGTTCCCTGGGCTTGTCCTCTCCAAGAAACCGACAACGCGGACGATGCCTTCCATCGTTTGGAAATTCCCCCGATCTCCGGCGACGCCGTGAGTAAGGGATCTTGGACGATATACGCCCAAGACGAGCTGGAAGAAGACGAACCGGATGTCGGTCCTCTAATGCGTTCGCGAGGATCCAAGGCTAAGGGGAAAGGGAACCTGGAAGGGGACGAGGAAATGTGGTATGACCGGAAGCTGAAGCGGAAGCTCGTCTTTTCCGATCTTCCCGCCCTGCCACGAGTTCTCGATCATGTAGACGACGAATTCGGACGGCCCGTACCGAGTTGGACCTTCGGAGGGAGAAAACATACGAACTGGGTCAATGACGCGCCATCGGTGTGGATGTACCGGAGAGAGAAGGCCTCCCGATCTCGAGTCGGAGAGAGATACTCTCCCCCTACTCCGCGAATGCTGAGCCCTTCGTCCGAAACCCCGATTGTGGTAGCCCCGGCTTCCAATGCGCCTACTAGCGAAAGCGCGGCGGAAAGGATGCCTGCGGAAGCCCCGGCTCGCGAGTTTTCTCCGAGTAATGACTCGGTCGTCTCCCTTGGACCTGAGGAGGACGTTATCATGACGGACGTTGGAGTGCCGGGACCCCCGGAGAGGATGGAAGCTGGCGAAATCCCCGTCGTGAATGAGTCGACTTATGTCCTCATCCACGGCTACAGCTTCTCCTTCGGATTGGGAGATCTCAGACTGTGGCTCCGACTTCCCTCCACCGGCGTTCCTACCGACAGCATCGCGGGAATATTTCGTCTCCTCCAGTCGAACTACCGCGTCGATTATTTCTTCGAAGTAAGAAACGCGAGAGACGCCGAGCTGTTGCGCCAAGGAGGGGAAGACCATGCGAGATCGGCGGGAGCGAGGTTCATGAGTCGAGAAGGATTCGAGCGAGCCGTTATGGGGCTGCGACGGGATGGAGTGGACGCCTCGCCGCCCCCCGAAAGACCAAAGCTCCCCAGCTTCAAGAAGACCGCGCTGCCGAGAGCTCCGTCTATTGAACGTCGAGCTTTAGGACCGGCTGAGGATGCCCGCAGCTCGCTCGGAACTACAGGACGGAAGTCTCAGCGACGACCCTCGCGCTCCCCGTCACCACAGCCCGCTCAAAGAGCTCGAAGACGAAGCCCTTCGTTCTCTCGGTTACCCGAACGGCGACCACGAAGTCCGTCTCCTCCACGACGCCAAGACAGACGACAGTCACCGGAACGTCCCTTCCGTTCATCGTATCACCGGCGCAGTCCATCACCGCGATATGCGCACTCGTATGGCCGTTCCCCTCCTCCTCGATGGGTCAGCCCTCCGCCTCTGACGCGATACTCTCGCCCAATGGTCCGTTCCCCTCCGCCTAGAAGGGATAGTCCACCGCATCGCCGATTCGCTTCCGAGAGATCTCAAAGTCCGTTGCCTCGAGGAAGCCCATATTCACCCCGGACGAGAAAATCGCCGGAATGGACACCTTCCTTGGGACGGCGACTGGCAGACCCGGACGCGGTTGGAAGGATGGCCGCCCGAACTGTCTGGGACGGACCCCGACGATCGCCTCCTACCGAGCCTCGAGCAGAACGATATCCTGCCGTTCCCTTCCGAGCCCAAGAAACTGCCACTCAGAGTGCCACTTCTAGGTCTCTGCTAGGGCGTCTGACGGAGCCGAAAAAGCCGTTGCTTGATCGTCTTCAGACGACTCAGGCCGAGGGAAATTGAGCTCTCCTGGACAGGATGAACGTCGGGCTGAAGGAGCGGGTTTCGACGATCGCCACCTCAAAACGCAGGCGGGCCCACAATCGTCCGCTGAAACGTTTAGAGAGATTGCTCAGGATGGAGGAAGAAATTCGACGCAAATGGGAAGAATTCCGATGGACGGACGCGGAGATTGACTGGATTATCGACCAGGAAGAGATGCTCCCGCCTCAAGATCAAATGGACGAAGACTAACGCTTCCGCACTGGGGGGCTCTGTGACACCGTAGTACATATTTCTATACGTAATGTAAATAACTACAGTAGTGCGATCAGCCTTAGTTTACATTTGTGTACATGATTAGTAATACAATCACTTCTTGCACCATGACCACCTCGTTCGACTAATACGAACGCGGGTGAGAGGGACCTCAAGACTACCGCTCCGGCCGGGCATCCATATCTGCCCACCTCCTCAGGTAACAGAGGCCCCGCCAAGAGTTACATGGCCCCTACCCAGGATCACAGGCTAGAGCCCCGCTGACGCGCGGGCTCACCTTGCTTAACAGCGAGAAGACTACGTTAGGGTTCGCGACCGTGGTGAAGCTCCTAGGAGCTCCCAGTCCGTTCCGTCTTGCGAGGAGCTTTGCGCCGAAGCACAGAGGCTTCACAAATTTCCATACGTATTTCCTTCGACGTCACCATGATTTCCCGAAGCGACATGGGAACCTGCATGTCTAGAATTCTGTTCAACACCCCCTTTTGGTCCACCGTTCCTGTGAGCTCTGACTGTCGTCCCATGGACTTCGAGACTATTGTTCCATCAGGCCTCGGCGCGCCCTTATCAACCTTAGCCGAGCTGGCCTCGGAGTGCCTGCTTCCTTCGCTAGCTCTCTCTTTACTCCGCGCTTCCGGCATCTCTTCGTCTTCACTATCCGCAAATCTGGCGCGTCTCACATTAATCGGCTGAATGTCAGGTCTCAACGGCTGCTGCTTGGGAGACGGAAGTCTTCCATGTGCTTTTCTTGGCTTTTCAGGCGTCACTGCCGTTGGAGCTTGCACGGGTGGACTTGCGATGGGTGGTACCTCTTTAATAGCGGGAACCTCTGCCTGTTCTGGCAAGCGAGGCATCGGCGTTGAGTCTGGAACCACCTCGGCTCCCTTATCATGTGTTTGTACTGCTTCTTTTGATCCCTGGAGATCTTTTATCTCTCCAGCTTTTCTTTTCTCTCGCGCGGGTGGATACACGCCATCGAATATCTGTCGTCTCGCCTTCCGCACTGTCGTGTCCGTACGTTCTGCTGGCTGCACATACCGCAGTTCCGTGGCGACCAATCGTGGACTCGTCAAATATACCGCCTTAAAATACGAACTTTCCTCTTCGTCCGAGGATGCTTCCGATTGTGACTCACTTTCGGTATTTGAGACTTCCTGGATCCGGGCCCGTTGATAATCCTGGTAAAAAGTTTGAACGGCGGGACATCGATCTTCCTGAGGAGTCAAAGACGGTCCCAGGAACCCCAACATAACTCGAGGTGCGCCGGGTCCCGCATTTGCCTTCGCGATTCTCTCCGCCGCCTGAACCAGTGATTCACCATAATTTCTGCGAATCATATTCCCATTCCGCATTACTAATTTGCGCGTCTCTTCGTTAAAGAAAATAATACCTGCCTGCACTAACTCCCCGACTTTGCGACATTCCGAAATTCGATGCCCTTCTTCTTGGCATCCAAAACAGGTCAGAACGTCACTCGGTCCTCCACCGGGTCGTCCTAGTGGAATATTATTCGGGTAGGTAACGGGCGCTGCTGGAGGTGGAATGGGGGCCACTGGAAAAGGGACTGACGTTGGCACTTCTTGCCTTACCCCTCCAGTTCGGCTCGGGGGACGTGCTCGTATTGGTTCGCCCCGGTTCAACTGCGGTGGCTTGACGCACTTCTCCACCACCCCACTCCGATCCATCACCATACATTTATAATAGGTAGGCGCGTATTCTGGGTCCTCGATGTTCATCTTGCTGAGCTTGCTGATTAGTTTAGCGATCTCGTCCTCATTTCCGGCGTATTTCTGGATCTCTCGTGCCCCAGGCATCTTCACAGTCTTCTTCTTTTGTTTATCCTTCTTCTTCTTCCGGTGCTGGCGTCGCTTCTTCCGGAAGGCCTCAAAGTCAGACTCGCTGGACGCATCGCTCAAATCCTCCTCGGAATCCTCCCCAGAATAATCTTCGTCCCTTTCTTCTCCCAATACAGCCGCGCGCACCATCAAGGTTTCGTATTTGTTCCGTCTGAAATGCCACTCCACTGCCTCATTAATCTCCACCACAGTGTATTGATCATCATCATCGCGATGTGGATTGACCTGCAATATGCGATTCTCTAGTACCTGCCGAAGGGCTGGATGGATTCCAAGCAAGAAATAGGTGTTGTAATCCTCGTGGTTCAAATGTCCTTTAGACAATGGCCCTCCTGCAATGGTATTAAATTTTAAGAAATATCTGCGCCATTGGGTCAAATTATAGCAGGTCTGCAATCGTTTTCTTGCTGCGTAGGTTTCGACGTCAATTGGTTTGTACTTTTGGTAAACCCGATCCGCGTCAAAGAACTTGAGCAACTGCGGCTTCAGAATTCCCCACTTCCTATATTCATACCCGTCCAAGGTGCGAATAATATTCTGTACATCCGTGGAACAATACGACATTAGCAAGTCACACCGGTCCGAATCACTAGAAATGCGACACTTCTTGATTAGCCGTTCAAAGTGGTCGATAAACAACTGTATTTCATTATACTTTCCAGTGAATGTCTTGGGGGCATCTTTTGATCCTCTAACGGGCATGTCATACACTGTCTTGCGCCGTCGTGGAGTTTGATGCATAGAATACGGAGGCGCCGCCCCTGGCATGCGCTGGTCCGGCTCGTCTGAACTTGAGCCTTCTGAAGACGAGCTTGAGGGTTCGCTCCCTCCAAACACTGGTGGACGATAATGAGGTCTACCTTTCTTCTTCAAATCTTTCTTCTTTCCTGTCCCTACTCCTCCGCCGTTCTTGTCATCTTCTTCATACGGCCCTGCTGGAACCCCAAACCGGGCCTCCCATACTTCCTGGTCTTCCACAGTGTCAAATGACGCCTCATATTCTTGCCGTTCCTCCTGGGTCTTGAAAATTCATATTCTTGCCATAGCAGTCGGTTCTTGTCTCTTGTTCTCGGTGTAACAGCGGATATCTTCTGTTTGCTAGCTCGGATAGCCAGAAATTTGGCAATATAGGATATTGGAGTGTTATTTTTCCCCTCGCGGTGGGCTCCAATGATGTGCAGTGGAAAATAGTTTCCCCTAGTATTCTTTGGAATCGATGTTTGTTCGAAAGATACCAGGTGTTCATTGTCCTCCAACAAATTGCCTTATTAAGGGTTTGGCGGTGAAAAAACTCAAGGCTTATATAAATTCTGCTTAGTCAAAACAAACACAACCAAACACGGCGGCGGTAAGCGGAACGGTAGATCGGCAGTTCTTTCAGCGGAGTTCGGTAAGCGGCAGCTAGTGTCAGTATCGGCGGCAGGTTTTTAAAATCACGCAAGCAATAAATGCAAACACGAGTAAATTTTCAGACTACCCGACAGACAGGGGGGGGGAAAAGTCTACTACTATAAAACTGGGGCCCTTTATATACTCCAGCAGGTGAGTCATCTTTTTCCGACTCATAGCGAGGCACCAGGTGTATGACTTGATGTGACTCAATGTGACTCCCATTTCGGTTCCGCACGTGACTCATTCCGGGCCGGCTATCCCTTCTTTTTCTATCCACCTATTTTTCTCACTATTCGCTCGGCGGATCTTCCAAGCATATTGCTCGTACTTCAAGGCAAACATTTATCATGCATCACACCGGGTCTCGTGCTGAACTTCCTAGCTCAAGGTGTTATCCCCTAGCTGTACTTCCATCGTAGATATCCGTCTGCTAGACCCTTGCTAGCTCCGTCACAAGTCATCTCTGGACTACTAGTGTCTCCTAGGTCATGTCTCATGAATGTATAGGCAGTAGTTTAATCCCTGGTTGTTTGTACACTCAGCTAGCAGCTAGCGCATCACACTAGTGTAACCTCGTGCTACAGTCAGCAGTTAGGGCTCGCTCTGACTCTCCTTTATATCACCTAACAAGTGATCTGCGTTGAAACAGTGCACTTGATATACGACTAGAAATAGCTTAGATTCGGGCTTGTACAAACCAACCACAAAACCACCACTACAACAATCTATTTCTCCAAAGATGTAAGTGCTTCTCTTTGTGAGTTCCAGTCCGGGCTGTAGTATGTGACCAGCAGGTTTGGAACAAACACAATTCAACTGCTAGACTTCAACAAAGCCGTTCAACAACACACTAGCACTATGCAGCTGCCAACAACAATACCGCTAGCACCTGGGATTGGCAGGG
The DNA here is from genome assembly GCA_029378375.1 of Mycena olivaceomarginata. Lineage (NCBI taxonomy): Eukaryota > Fungi > Basidiomycota > Agaricomycetes > Agaricales > Mycenaceae > Mycena > Mycena olivaceomarginata. The sequence continues at coordinate 6,140 of JARKIC010001380.1, read as the reverse complement.
GTTTATGGGTTGGATACAAGGTGGCTGGATCACTAGATCGAGGGCACCAGGGCAGAGTATGTAGGTTTGTGAAAATCCTTGCAATGGGGTACCCAAAGACTATTGAGGCTAACAACAAGGGGACTTCAATCCTCAAGCCACAAGGCAGTCCTTAAGCCGCTGACCTATTCCTTAACCAAGAACAGGAACATTTCCACTTTGTATTGGCAATAGACACTATAAGTGTCCAGCTAGTGACCCAACACACTACGACAGCGCTTCCATCAATATCGGGGTGAAGGCGAAGTAACTGACAAGTTACAGTTGGTCTAGAGGTGGGGGCACCTAGTCTGTCTTCTTCTTAGTGAGCTCAAGTCAACACACAACTACCTAGCAGGTGATCCAGCACACTACAATAATATTGGGGTGAAGGCAAAGCTGCTAGTGCAACTGCTAAACACCCTTGGTTTTATACGTGAAGACCCCTCAAGTCAACAACAAGAACCTCAACTTAAGATCTCGACGTGTCTAGAGTCAACAGTATTGATTCCAATAAAGCTACTACTTGTGAAGTGTGTTACAATCTCCACTAGCAACCTGAGACCACCTGCACCAACTTCGTACAAAGTCGGGGTGTAATAATCTGAGGTCCTAGCCTGCTCTGTGCTCCCTTTATACTACTGAGGTCCATGGTACATGTGATAAACAGAATGAATAATATAAATGAGTGAAAATAATGTGATGGATACAACAGCCAATGAAACGGCTGCCATTGGGTTTTATGATGGGTCTATGCCAAGCAGAACAGCCACACTGATCCACTAGCGTCCATTTATGGGTATCGTGAGTGATTCCTCAGCCTGCCGCATGCTGCCGGAACCTCTATCCTGATGAAACAGAGTTGAATCTGCTGCCTGGTGTCAGCACAGAACAGATTCCGGGTTCTGAGGTGACAAGGGTGACTGAAGCACAAAGAGTTCCAAATGAATAAGCCTGGAGTTTAGATTAGAATAGTGTAAAGTACAGGAGAATAACTACAGCTTATATACTAAAGTCCCTAGGGGTTTGTAAATTAAGGTACAGTGTCCAATGATAACGGACAAGATTAATGTGAAGTAAATGAAGGGGTATATGAATGTAGAGGGGCGATCAGGAACCCAATGGTCGGAAAACCGATTGTAACTGTTTGGGATCCTAAAACGGTATCCTAGTTCGATTGATCAGATGGTTGATCTGATCAATGATCGGGTTTGTTCGGGTTGTTTGGGTTCTGGAAGTAAAATGAAAAGACAATTCATGACATTACCCCCCCTCTAGGTGAAACCTGCCTTGGGTTTCACGATCGACACTGCTTCTTGTTCCACAGGTCCTGGCCTGTGATGACCCACTTCCGTCCTTGTGCGGTCTCCCTTAGAGCCGCTGGGTACTTCTCGTAGAAGTCTTCAAGACATTTGGTAGAATCCCCCAAGTGCTCCAATGGTTCCCAGGTATTATCCTCAGGTCCATAGCCCTCCCATCGAATGAGGTATTGCAAGTGTTTCCGCTTTTTGTTGAGGCATATCTTCAGCACCTCGGCAATCTCATAGAGGTCAACCCCGTCCACCACATCTGGCGGAGGGGGGTCGTCATGGTGCTGATGAGCCGTCACCGGTGGAACCCAGGGTCAAAGGAATACGGTGTTAAAGACCGGGTGAACCTTCCAGGAGTCAGGAATTTTAAGCTCATAGGAGATGGCTCCAACTTTACGGACGACCGTAATGGGACCATAGCACCGAGCTTCGAACTTCTTTGTCGGGCGATGTGTGACCAAATTCGCTCCAGAAAGGTACACCTTGTTGCCGGGTTTATAGTCGGGGTCTGCCTGTTGTTTGGCATCATAGAACCTTTTCATTGTTTCCTGTGCTGCTTGCATGGCAGCCCCCACTTCCTCTCGGACCTTCGACATCTGGGTTGCAAATTTCGTTGCATGTTCGGTCAGCACTTCAAGACGTGGTTCCGTGCCCTTTCGCAGATGGAACCCCGTGGTCATGAAGAAGGGGCTGAAACCCATAGTCTTGCTAACCTGGTCGTTGTGGTTTAATTCCGCCAGAGTCAACCAGTCCGTCCAATCGTCCTGCAAGAAGTTGGTGAAAACCCGAAGATACTGCTCGATGTTTTGGTTGACATGTTCGGTCTGTCCATCGGTTTGGGTGATAGGCCGTTGAGGCGTTCGACTTTATGCCCAGGAGCTTCAACAGATCCCGCATGAAGTGTCCCACGAACTGCGTCTCTCGGTCGCTAATCACCACCTTGGGCAGCCTGAAGTCCTTCCACACATGGTCACGGTAAATCCACACCATCCCTTCTCCTCCCAAGTGCTTGGTGCAAGGCACCACCTGGATTCCTTTCCCTAGTCGATCCACTATCACCGCGATAGAGTCGTACCCATTACTGACGTGTATTTTGGTAATTAGGTCCACCAAAACATTCTGCCACACTCTCTCTCCGGAATCGCGTTAGGATGTAGTGGTGCTCGGAGCTTAGAGGGAAAGAGGATTGTTCTCTGACACACGAGGCAAGCCGAGACGTATTGTTTAGCGTCCGATAGCAGAGAGGGCCAGTAGTAGTTCCGGGTTACTAGTTCTGCCGTTCGGAATTGCCCCGGATGTCTGGAGATGTAGTTGTCGTGGTGTGCCCGTAGAATCCGGTGTTGTAGATCTCCAGTTGGGGGAACATATACGGTTCAATACCGGGTTACGAACCCGTCCTCGTGTTCTTCCCAGCCCTTGGCCTTTTCTTCCAGTGCTTTCTTCACCACATCTTCCCAATCAGCTTTCCCAGCCTTGATGTCCTCCATGAATTGATCACCTGCCATGTCATCCAAGACCGCCGGCATGGCTTTCAAAAATTCCTCTCCGTCCATCCTTCCGAAGTACTATTCCGGCAGCAGCACAAGATTCGAATTATCCTGTGCCCCCTTCTCATGACCGCTTCCCCTCGAAAGCACGTCGGTTTTCGCGTGTTGTTTCCTGGGTTTGTGAATGAGCGCGAAGTCGTATTCACTGAGTTCCAAAGACCACCGGGCCTGTCGTCTATTGAGTTTCTTCGTGGTGGTGAAGTACTCCAGATTCTTGTGGTCGGTCCAGATCTCGAATTTCAGCTGACTGCCCTGCAGATAGTGTCGCCATTCATATAGGGCCTGCATGATCGCCAACATTTCCTTGTCGTGGATGTCGTAGTTTCGCTCGGTGTCGTTTAGTCCCTTGGACATAAACACAATCGGAACCCACACCCCATCCTGGCACTGTGTCAAGCATGCCCCCATGGCAAGGAATCTGCCTCCACCCGCAATTCCCCAATGTCCGTTGGGAAATGCAGTATGGGTTCTGATGTTACGGCTAATATCAACACATTCTTTTCCAGTTCTCCCCACCTCCACTTGTAATCCTTCCAGGTGAGATGAGTTAACGGCTTCGCGTAATCCCCGAATCCCTTGATGAAGTGTCGGTAGAAGTTGAGGAACCCGAGGAAGCTTTGTACGTCTTTGACATTCCTCAGGGTTGCCCATTGTCGAACACCCTCAACTTTTATAGGATCCATCCAAATTTTCCCATCCCCGACAATAACTCCCAGATATTCAACCTCTCTCTGTTCAAACTCGCATTTCTCGGGTTTCAGGAACAACTCGTTTTCCTGAAGAATCCGTAAGACCTCCTTAACCATGGAGCGGTGTTCTTCCAGATGTTCTGAATAAATGAGAATATCGTCCAGATAGACAATAACCTGTCCTTCCGCAATAAGATCTGCAAAGATTTCCCTCATCATGGATTGGAAGGTGGCCGGCGAGTTCATAAGGCCGAAGAACATAACCAACGGTTCCCACAACCCTCGGTTTGTAACAAACACGGCTTTCTCCTCATCCCCTTCCTTAATCCGGATGTTGTTGTATCCCCATCGAACATCCAATTTAGTGAACCAGGTTGCCTTACGGAGCATGTGCATGATCTCCGAGATCAATGGGAGAGGGTACCGGTTCTTGATGGTAAGAGAGTTCAACTTCCGATAGTCTTGAACGGGCTGTAGTTTCCCATCCTTCTTCTTCACAAAGAAGAAAGGAGAGGCCCATGGCGATTTTGAGGGGCGAATACGTCCGGTTTCCACATATTCTTTAATGAACACATCCAATTCCGCCTGTTCCGGAACCGACAAGGGAATACTCTGCCCCTTCACGGGTTCTGCGCTGGGTTTCAACTCTATCGCGTGGTCCCACTTTCATCGTTCGGGTAGCTTGTCAAAGTCTTTTTTCTCGAAGACCCCTCGGAATTCCTCTAGATAATGAGTGGGGACGCTCTCTTCCAGCGTCTTAGCCCCTTGGCTTCATGAGCAGCGGCTACCAGCTTGGTGGCCACGCTACCCATAGCGCGGAGGTGTTCGGCATCCCGTGTATCCACAATGTCTTTGGGATATATCTTTGTGACGAAGATGCGGTCTCCCTCTTCCACGTCGGCGTTGTCCTCTTCCTCCCACTCTTCCCATAAGCGGGCTCGTTTGCAAGCGGCAGGACACCAAGAGAAACGAATGGTCTGTTTCTGCCAGTCGATTTCCGGGTTGTGTTGTTTCAACCAGTTGAACCCGATGATAACGTCACTCTTCCCAGTATCCATTACCGCAAACGAGAATATTTCGGCATGGTCCTGCATTCGGAGACGCATGCGCATGGGTGATGTGTCCTCCTTTGTTGAGGGAACCATCCACATTGTAAACCGGAAACCGCTACCGCGAGGGGTTCCACCTTGATTCCGTGTTCGTCGACGAACCGCTGGCTCATGAGCCCGTTGGTAGCCCCACTGTCCAGTAACCCGACCACTGTATAACCTTTAAGGTTGTTCAGCCCTTCGAGGGTCATTGGAACCATCATGGAGTTCCCAGTGGCTCGGATATACTGTGGTGGCTCTTTCAAGTTGTCCAGTATGCCCAGAGCATCAGGGAAGTAAGCCGTCCAGATTTCTTCCACCATTTCGTCGTCCACTTCCTGTCTTCTGGCCAGGTGAGTCCACTTGGTGATGATCTCCCATGCCTTCCATTCTTGCACCTGCGCTCAGGTTGCAACCCGACGCGCGCTTCCGAGGGGGAGTCTGCACCATTCTGCTTTCTCCCGCTCGGTTTCCAGTTGGCATAGGTGATCGGTAAAGTCCCCTAGGGGTTTGTAAATTAAGGTACAGTGTCCAATGACAACAGACAAGATTAATGTGAAATAAATGAAGGGTATATGAACGTAGAGGGGCGATCAGGAACCCGAAGGTTGGGAAATCGATCGTAACCGTTTGGGATCCTAATACTGTATCCTAGTTCGATTGATCAGATAGTTGATCTGATCAATGATCGGGTTGTTCGGGTTGTTCGGGTTCTGGAAGTAAAATGAAAAGACGATTCATGACACCTGGAGTCATCTAGCACAGGTCAGAGCACCAGCTAGCAGTCTGTTTATCCGTTACTGCATTTGTGGTGACCTGCACATCCGCACCAATAGCCTGCTAGCTATTCCTCTACTGTCTACTTGTTTCTGTTCGGGACTCGCAACTGCGTCGCGACAGTCACGTGCTCGCATCTGTGTTTCAGGTCTCGGGTCGATTGCTAGCTGGGTACCGCATACTAACACCCTTGTTAGAAGGCTTCTAGCGTATAGTTTATTACCCTTCAGATCCCAGACTCGCCGCTCGCACCTCCTGCTAGTGTACTCACAGTACCACTCTCCTGTGTCTCGCTGAAACGGTGTAACATAAATGCGCGGCATCTAGGGCTAATTTTGCGATTTCCTATGACCAGTATATTATACAACGGGAAGCAACTAGCACTTCTGTTGTTACTAGCAAATCAGCTAGTACACAGACCACTTGTTAGGTGATATAAAGGAGAGTCAGAGTGAGCCCTAACTGCTGACTGTAGCGCGAGGCTGCACTAGTGTGACACGCTAGCTGCTAGCCGAGTGTACAAACAACCAGGGATTAAACCACTGCCTATACATTCATGAGACATGACCTAGGAGACTCTAGTAGTCCAGAGATGACTTGGGACGGAGCTAGCGAGGGTCTAGCAGACGGATATCTTCGATGGAAGTACAGCTAGGGGACTACGCCTAGAGCTAGGAAGCTCGGCATGGTAACCGGTAGTACTATCTAATC